>CAUYSK010022289.1:0-119247 GCA_963575035.1 Avahi laniger | reverse complement strand
AGGATATGTCTTTTTTTCTCTGGCAACTTTTCAGATTTTCCATTGCCTTTGATTTTCTGCAGTCTCATTTTTCTCTCTTGTTTTTCTGGAACTCTTGATTAAATAAATATACGTCAAAAAGTTTCCATTTGTCCTCTTTGTCTCTTACTCTCTTATACTTTTCATCTTTTTTGTCATGTCTATATTCTTGATAATTTCTTCTGACACATCTTTCAGTTCACTAACATTCTCTTCAGGTGTGTCTAATCTGCTATTAGGCTTGTCTGCTGAATTCTTTGTTTTTTGTTTTTTTTTCCCACAAACAGGGTCTTGCTTTGTTGCCCAGGCTGAAGTGCAGTGGTATGATCATAACTCACTGCAAATTTGAACTCCTGGGCTCAAGCAATCCTCCTGCTTCAGCCTCTTGGGTAGCTAGGACTACAGGCATGCACTACCATGTCTGGCTAATTTTTAAAAAATTTTTTGTAGAGACAGGGTCTCACTGTGTTGTCCAGGCTCGTCTTGAACTCCTAGGCTCAAGCATAAATTATTAATTTCAGTTGTTTTCTTTCTCAGTTCTGTAAGTTTAATTTGGTTCTTTTTCAAATCCACGGGGTCACTTTTTATAAGGAGTAAATTTTCAGCTTGTTTTATACTTCTTTAACTGTAGAAAACATAGTTGTTTTATAGGCTGTATCTGTTAAGTCCAATATCTTATGTTTTTGTGGGTCTGTGTTTGTTTTTTCTGTTAGTTATCACTTACATTATCTTGTTTCCTTTTTATTTCAATGGTTGGTTTTGGATGTTTGCTGGCTATTATATTTGAAAAATTATTTGTAGGAATGATTGAAAGCCTTGCATGAATATATCCTTTTTAGAACAGATTTTCATTTGCTTCTACCAGGTGCATGGGACATACTATCAGTCTAGGATCATCTTAGTCCCAGCTCAAGGTTTGAGGTTCCCTGGACCACCCAGATGATGCAAACCTGGATTACCAGTCAGTACAAAGGCTGGTTTATTTCCAGTTTACCCTTACTCTGAAGGTTGTATCTTGCTTAGGTTCCATCTTAATGGGTGTATGTGGGTGGGGAGGGAGAGTTTTGTCACACTCCTCACCTTGGGTATACCCTGGACTTGGACTGCTGTCCCTATTTGCCCTAAAAAGCCTAGAGTAAAAGTAGCTTTGACTGCTAGACTTACTTAAATGGGTTCCTGCTGTTTCCTAGATTTTGGCTTAGAAATTCCTCACTATCATGTTAGTTCTTTGATGCTTTTAAGAATATATATCATCCCAATTTTTAAACGTCTTCAACAGGTGATTACTGTGAATTACCTAATTTGTCGTTACTTGAAACTGAAGTCCCTTGTTCTTAGATTCTTTTCGTTACCTAAAGATGTTGTGCTATAGCATTTCCCCAGTGTATATGTTGATAATAGGTAAAATATTGATATTCTTATAGGTCCTATAGAGTTAGAAGGCACTTGGTTGCATTTTTTTTTCTTTTTTTTTTGTAGAGACAGGGTCTCACTATATTGCTGAGGCTGTTCTCAAGCAACCCTCCCACCTTAGCCTTCCAAAGGGCTGGGATTACAAGCACAAGCCACCAAGCCTGGCCTATTTTTAAATTAGTGTGACTAACTCAGATAGAGTATTTTTTGTTTCCAAAGTAAGCCCTTTGAAAGCACCGAAGAGCACAGACCCTTCTCTTTTTTGTCTGCTTTACTTACTCCACTATGAGGCTTTTTGGAGATGACAGAGGTATCTGAAAGAAATGCTTTATAGCTGGGACAGTACCTGGGCCAGGGATTTTCATAGGTTTTGCATTTCCTACCATTTAATTGGCTTAGGATAGTGGTTCCCAATGAGTAAACCTAGAGCCTCTGAGTGGAGATTGGGGGGTAGGAGTAGGCTTAGCTTTATTGCAAGGAGTCTATGAAATCATTGACCAACTACTGTCTATAAAATCAATTGTAAAATCACAACTATTGCCACATGGGGGGTACACATAATTTTTATATGAATTTAGAGTCTAGAAAACTCTGACACTATAATTTTAGGAGGAAATTCCTAGGGGTTTCTATCCATAACAAATTTGTTTCCAGAATGTTACAGATTCTTTACTGTTTACACAAATGTCCCACATGTTTTATTGGGAGTGGAGGCGTTGTTCCATGTGGAAGTCTTTTCATCACTTTATGCTACCATTTATCAAAATTATAAAGTAGGTGGGTGTGGTGGCTAACACCTCTAATCCTAGCACTTTAGGAGGCTGAGGTAGGAGGATTGCTTGAGGCCAGGAGTTCAAGACCAGTCTGAGCAAGAGCGAGATCCCATCTCTGCTAAAAATAGGAAAATTAGCTGGGCATAATGGTGCACACCTGTAGTCCCAGCTACTCAGGAGGCTGAGGCAGGAGGGTTGCTTGAGCCCAGGAGTTTGAGGCTGTAGTGAGCTGTGATGATGCCAATGCAACTCTAGCCTGAGCAACAGAGTGAGACCCTGTCTCAAAAAATTATAAACTACCTCTTCCTGAGAACCTTTTCTTATAGACAGAGAGTATATTCAGTGAACTGAGGTATTCCCAACCAGGCCAAAAGAATTCTCATGATGTTTTGTTTCTTTTTCCTTGGTGGTGACTAGAATTCAGACACTACTCTCCTCGTCAGCCCACAGTCCGATCCCCAGAGAAGATGACTAGAGAAGGATACCGAATACCTTTTTTTGACAATACGTCTTCAGGTTCTTCTCCTGAAAAGGACTTGATACCAAAACCTGATACATACCAGCTTACCCGTGATGCCTCCCTGAGTAAACGCCTGGATGTGGGTGATGCTGGCCAGATTCATCCCTATCCATTACCTTCAGGTGTTGCTCTGGAAAATTATGATAGTCATTATTCTCAAACTCTATCGATGCACAGAAGTCTTGGTAAAAGGCCTCAGAGAAGCAAGAACTATCGAGAATATGCCATAAAGCCTTCAAATGACATAAAGCCCACCATATCCCATTCCTGTGGAGACTTACTGACTTCTCAATCAAACACTGACTCAAGCACTGAAAGGCTTTTGAAACTTAGTGCAGGTAACATCTTCCTGTCGGTTTACAGCTCTGTTTCATAGGCATGAAGATAGAAGGTATAACTGCAAATTTGGAATTAACATTTCTTAAATTGCATTAGCATATCTTACATCATATTTCAGGGTCACCAGTGATCCTTGAAACCTCCAGAAATCTGCAGGGCATGAGTTTCACATGATAGATACATTAGAGAAAATTTGTAAAATATGAGCTTCACAACTACATGCTATTTTAGTTAAGTAGCATCCCAGGACATGTTTCTAGCAACATCTAGTCTTCTTTGGCCGCAGTCACTTTTATTCTGAATTACTTTCAGAAGTTAGTTTCAGGGTAAGTGATGGAGACCACTCATTTATTTATTCAAAACAAAACTCACTGAGCACGCATAATGTGCCAGACACTGCCCTAGCTCTGCAGATAAAGTAGCAAATGAAATAAAGTTCCATGAATACTTTACCATAATAAAAAAGTTCCTAATTTCATGGAGTTTACATTCTAATGGGAGTAGGATAGTGAATAAACATGTTAACATATAAATATATGTCAGATTATTATAAGCACTGTGAAGAAAAGTACTATAAGGGTATAGAAAGTAAGAAGGAGGAGGTAGTATTGTAGCTAGAATGGTCAGGGAAAACATCTCTGATGAGGCATCATAAAAGTACAGATTTGAATGAAGTGAGAGTGTAAGCCATGTGGATCTTTCTAGCCAGTGGGAATAGTAAGTGCAAAGTTCCTGAGGCTGGAACATGCTTGGCATGTTTAAGGAACAATGAGGAGGCCAGTGTGGATGCAACAGAAATAGTGAAGTGTATAGATAAAGTCAGAGAGATAGCCAGACTTTTATTCTGAGTGAGATCAGAAGTCGTTGGAGGATTTGTGGCAGAGGAGTGACGTGGGCTCACTTAAGAATTACTCTGGATGCTGGGTTGAGAATAGACTGTGAGGAGCAAAGGTGAAAGTTAAAAAAAAAAAGCAAAAAACCTTTGGAGCAAATAAGAGATGATGATGGTTTGGGTTATACAAACAGCAATGGACGTGGTGAGAAATAGTTAGAGTTTGACTACATTCTGAAGATAACACCCTGTGATTTGCTGATGGATTGAGGATGAAGTGTGGGAGGAAGAGGGTCAATGATGACTTCATGGTTTTGAGTCTGAATAACTGGAAGAATGGAGCTTTTGTTTACTAAGATAAAAAAGAGTGGAAGGAACAGATTTTAAGATAAATATCCAGAGTTTGGGTTTTAGACATACTAAGTTTGAAGTGTCTATTAAAACTTCCCAGAGATGTCAATTTGATAATTGGACATATTAGCCTAGAGTTCAGGGAAGGAGGTGTGACTGGAAATATAAAT
Source organism: Avahi laniger (assembly GCA_963575035.1). Classification (NCBI taxonomy): domain Eukaryota; kingdom Metazoa; phylum Chordata; class Mammalia; order Primates; family Indriidae; genus Avahi; species Avahi laniger. The sequence continues at coordinate 114,831 of CAUYSK010022289.1, read as the reverse complement.
TTGGGGATGATAAGTGTATGGATGGCATGAAGAATGAGATCTCCCCTAAGAAGTGAAAATAGATAGAAAAGAGATCTGAGGAGTGATCCTGAGCCCTCTAACAATTACAAATTGAGTGGATGAAGAGAGACCAGCATGGAAAATGAGAAAAAAGCAGCCAGTAAGGTAGGAGGGGAAAAAAGCCAAGAGGAAGTGGTATCCTGGAAGCCAAGTGAAGAATGTGTTTTGGGAAGGAGGGACTGATCAATGCTGCATCAAATGCCCCTTATAGAGAGAGAGTGAGCCAGGACTGAGAAGCAATTATGGTATCTGGCAAAGCAGAGGCATTAGTGAACAGCTTCAGGGGATGCATGAGAATAAAAGCCTCACTGAGGTGAGTTCAGGAAAAAATTGGAAGTGAGGCAATAGAGTTACCAAATATATTGAACCCCTTCAAGGAGTTTTGCAGTAAAGGGGAGCAAGAGAAATGGAACTGTAGCTGGTGGGTGGTGGGGGTGGGGTCAAGGAGATCCTGATGAAAATGATCCAATATAGGATCATTACCTGTTTTCTCAGTAAAATAAAGGAGGTTAGCACCTGAGAGTAAGGAGGGAGGAGAAGGTGTTGAAAGTTTGAAGAGAAAAGAGATGTGAAATAGTCGTCTCAGAGGACAGAAGTGTAAATTGACCAGAGTAATGCATTAGGAGAGCTGCGCTGTACTAAGGGCCCAGTTACGATAGTGGTCATGAGTTTGAAGTGTGAAAGTTCAGAAGAGATGCATGTTGTTCTCCAGCCATGTTCCACTGCTCTGATACAGACTTGGCACATGTAGACAGTTGGATTTAACCAGAATTGGGGTTTTGTCAGAGAGAAAGGGTCCAGGGAGTTGAGGGCATATGCTAGAGAGTGGTTATTATGACCCTTGGATTCCAGGCTAGGTGTGGATGGAAGTGAGACATGGGGGAGTTGAAGGGCAGGTTCATCTCCCAGCCTGTTTCCTCCACAGATCTATATGCCACAACCCATTTCAACAGTGACCCTGCTCTGCTGGCCAATGTAGAGCAACAATTATCCACCAGCCTTGGTGATTTAACACCAGCACGTGGTTCTTTCCCAAACAACTCTGTCCTGGGAAACAGGACAACTCCTCTGCGGACACTGCTGTTGCCTCCTGGGACTTCAGAAGACAGAGAGATTTTAACCAAGAGGTCATTAAGCCCATCAAAGAGAGGATTCAAACGGAAGGACAATATCTTTGCCAACCTGAATCCAAAGCATGGTTCCAGAGATGCTACAGGCAGTGAGGCAAGTGTTGGTTTGTTTGTGTTTGTGCAAGAAACATATCAGGTTCAAGACCAGTTCTGGTGGGGGGTGTTGGGGATGGTTCTGACCAACAGTATAATAAGTTCAAAGGTATTTTCAGAGGCCAATGACTAATCCTGCCAGGCTAAAGCCTGTGATTCTTCTGCCCTTGGGAAAATCATTCCCCACTGCCACCATTTTCTTATTTCTGTCACAGAGAGAACTGTCCCTGATCTACTTCCAGGGCATACACATAGTGAGGAAGTGCTTTGATAAGAAATGGCAGACAAGAGTTTACCAACAGGAAGGAATGCAGGAGGTCCAGGGGCCTCAGGGTTTGCTGAAGACTCATCTCTGTAGCATCGACATTTATAATATCATCATGTTTACACATTTGCTTGAGCCACAAATAGCTAATTAGGTTTAAATAGTTCTTATAAAAGCATTGCTTTTCCTTTTCCTTCCAGAAATTCAAATGATTCTAAAGTTTTTCCAAAGTAGCAGCAAGCAGAAGATGAATTAGATTATCCAAGTGATTTTTAGCTGAAAGTAGTTCACTGGATGAACAAAAAATCAAGGGCCATTTCCACATATACAATATACACATAGTTCATTTTATAGTATCATGGTATGATAATGTTATACAATAAAATTCATTATTATCAGTTCTTAGTAACAAGTTTTGACCCTGCCTTTGCATACATTCCTCATGGAGAATGCCTTCCACTCTCATCTCTTGGGTTTTTTGTTTGTTTGTTTGTTTGTTTGTTTTAAAACAGGGTCTCACTCTGTGGCTCAGGCTGGAATGCAGTGGCGTGATTGTGGCTCACTGCAGCCTCAAATTTCTGGGCCCAAGTGATCCTCCTGTCGCAGCCCCCCTAGTAGCTAGGACTACAGGCATGCACTACCATGACCAGCTATCCACTCTCCTCTCTTGTCTGAATGTTAATTTTTCTCCAGGTCCTACTTCCATCATTAAGCATTTTTCTCTTTAATTAGAGGAACCACAGCTGTCAGGGCCCTCGCTTCCCTTGGACCCAAGATCCTTTGTCTTAAGAACCATTTGTCAGTTACTCTGCTATGTAAGGAAGCAGGGAATTTGGTCAAAACAACTATTCCTAGTCATTTTTCAGTTGTTGGAAATCTTTTTGCATGTTAGGGTGGGTTTACAAATTTGTTTGTGTGGATTGTTTTTTCTTTTTTAATTCTTTAAATACTTTCTATTCAGTTTCAGAATTTTGGAAGTGGTTATAATTTTCGTGCTCCAAAGGGGGCAGTCTTGTAATACTTTGTTTAATTTTTCGGTTTTTTTTTCATTCTCAGTCCTGTACCTATTTTTGTTTGTTTGTTTGTTCGTTTATCTTTTGTTTTTGTTTTGAGACAAGATCTCACTCTGTCACCTGGGCTAGAATGCAGTGGCATCATCATAGCTCACTTGCAACCTCAAACTGTGGGCTCAAGCAATCCTCCTGCCTCAGCCTCCTGAGTAGCTGGGACAATAAGTACATGCCACCACACGCCTGGCTAATTTTTCTTTTATTATAGAAATGGAGTCTTGCTCTTGCCCAGGCTGGTCTTGAACTCCTGAGCTCAAGCGATCCTCCCTCCTCAGCTTCCTGAGTAGCTGGAATAGTGTGTACCACCACCACCACACCTGGCTAATTTTTTTGGGTTTTTTTTGGTAGAGATGGGGTCTTGCTATGTTCCCCAGGCTGGTCTTAAACTCCTGGCTTCAAGCGATCCTCCCACCTTGGTCTCCCAAAGTGCAGGGATTACAGGAATGAGTAGCTGCACCCAGCCTCATTAATTTTTATAATTTGTCTGTGCCTCTAAAGTCAGTTGGTCAAAATAAATTTTATAATCACAAATTCGTGTACAGTTTAACTTTGGCCTCTAGTGGCTAGGACCACAGGAACATGCCACAACGCCTGGCTAAGTTTTTTCTATTTTTAGTAGAGACGAGGTCTCACTCTTGCTCAGGCTGGTCTCAAACTCCTGAACTCAAGCGATCCTCCCACCTCAGCCTCCCAGTGTGCTAGGATTACAGGCGTGAGCCACTGCACCCAGCCTTATCTTGATATTTTTTATGTCAAGAGAACCAAATATTGAAAAATAATTTGGCTGTTTTTAATATATATCAGCTTTCTTGAAGTCCATGAGACCCTGCAGACAAGATCAGTAGATGGATTTGTACATAAAATTCACAATTATATAAATTATATACATATCATGTCTGAATGAATAAAAACAATTGTGAATTTTACTGTACAGATGTATCTATGCATCTGTATCTATCTATCTATACATGATTCTTACTGAATAAAAAGTATCTCAGTATGGGGTCCAACAATAAAATTTAAGGTATAATATTTAAAAGGTTATAGCTGGGTGCAGTCGCATGCACCTGTAATCCCAGCTAGTTGGGAGGCTGAGGCAGGAGTATTGCTTGAGCCCAGGAGTTTGGGGCCAGCCTGAGCAACATAGCAAGAGCTTGTCTCTAAAAAAAAAAAATCAATTTATATTGTATATTTATGTTTATTATATATTAATATATTAAATATAAGCTTACTGTGGTTATAATTTTTTATTAAATAACTCCCTCATTTTATTTTATGATACATTTTTAATGTTCTGCAATTTAATCTTTCCATATAACAAAATATATTGAGCCATAGATGTAGGTATCAAACAACACATTTTTTATTTTCTTCTGAAAATTCCTACAGAAAATTATGGTAGAAGTTACTGTTACCTTTGAAATTATCCTTGAATATCTTATTGTATTTACCTTGGACATAAATAATATGCAATTCAGATCCAAAATGAAAGATGAAGTTATCTTTCCTTTTTACTTTTTTGAAATGTTAACACTTTAAATATCTGGGTTCTTACTTCCCCTATTGTGTAAGAATGACAAATGGTTGGGGTTTTTGTTTTTTTCTTGAGCCTCTCTCTAGTGACCTGGGCAGTTTGCATGGTTTGCCAGGAAACCACAGTCCACCGATCTCTGCAAGAACCCCCCACGTGGCCACTGTCCTCAGACAGCTCCTGGAGCTTGTGGATAAGCACTGGAGTGGCTCTGGCTCCCTCCTCCTCAACAAGAAGTTCCTTGGTAAGTGAATGCATTCTCAGTTCCTGGAGAAGGGCTGGACCTTGCTTCTGCTCTGTGTTCTGCTAAAAGCTACTTAGTCCCCTTGCAAGGGAAATTGTTCTCATGATCACTTACCAAAACATCTCAGAAATGCCATAGTTAACAAATCTTCATTTTTTTCCCACATACTTCTTTATTTTTTAAAAATCAGCACTCTTTCCAAATGTTTAGTACCAATTGTTTTGCTCCTCCTGTGATTTTTTTTTTTTTGTAGTTTTTGGTAATAGAGTGGCCAGATATGTAAAACAGAGAATAATCATGTTAATAATTGCAAAAAGATTTTATGATCTTTGAAAAAGTACCAATAATGAATCCACAGAAATTGGGCTGATCCTCAGAGTTTTGAGATGCTATTGAAATGTTACGATTTGAAAAACTTGAATGAGGAAATGCCCTGGACTCTTTATTTAAAGTTTTGCAAATGTTGGCTCCAAGTGTTTATGTGTTATTCAATGGAAGAAGAATTCAAGGAGCTTTTGGTGGTGGTAAAAGTTTAAGTAAAAACTAGAAAATTGAAAGTTGTTTTGGCTTGGAATTTTTTTTTAATTTCTGAAGGGACATATACAGAAGAAGAAATCCTAGCCCAGTTATTTTCTTTCCCCAGCTGACCCAGCTGGGGAACCTGTGGCCTTAAGGCAACATGTGGCCTTCTAGGTCTTTCAGTGCAGCCTTTGGACTGAATCCAAATTTTACAGAACAAATCCTGTTATTAAAAGGGGTGCAGTAGAGAAAGATGAAGTTTTTCTTGCCTTCTTTGGTGTTTAAAAAAAACCATCTTGAAATCAGAAGGCTGCAGTTTCCCTAAAGCCTGCTCGGGGCTGCTGTTTCTCCACAAGAGGATGTGGGATATAATTTCTTGTCCTTCATAAAACATCTCTTACGGCTAACATTCTCTCTTGCTAAATTCTTATAAAAAGGAGATATTAGATCACCCTATTTGTTCTACACAGCTGGTAGTTATTGACTAGGAATTCTGTGCTTTAGCTTTTAAGATCGGCCCGTTGCCCAACTTGAATTTTTGGCAGGTCCTGCCCGAGATTTGCTTCTGTCTTTGGTAGTCCCGGCTCCATCTCAGCAGTGGGGTCGCTCACATCCTGAAGATATAACGAAAGCCTTCCACAGAAGGGAGCTTGAACTGAAGGAAGCTGGGCAGTTGATCCCTAATGACATGGTATGTATGCCTCCCTCATCTGCCTTTCCTCTTTCCTCTTCCTAGAAAAGGACAGAGCAGCATGACTAGAACAGCTCCGTGCCCTAAAAATCAGCATCACTATGAACAGCTAACCAAAATATGAAGTCAGTCTGGGCAAAGTAGGAACACAAAACTTGCCAGGACAGGGACAACTTGGAGGTTCCACAGGGATGACATCCTCATCCTAACCCAGGTCCAAAAATTCTAAAGATTTGAAGTGGGAAGAAAGAAACAAATAAAAAATCCAAAAAACCCTGGAATGAAAATGCTTAGGATCATGTTCGTGAAGGTCATGGTTTGATCCCAATGAGGGAAGGCAAATGTCTCTGGGATTCTCTTTCCTCCCTTCTGATGGAGCTGAGGTCCTGAACCAGGAGCCAGGGCCATTCTAGAACATCAGACTGCTCGTTCTGGGAGAGGATGAAGGAACTCATATCCCCAGGAGTTTTTCCCTTTTCTTAACATTAAAGGATTTTCAGACACCAGGTACAGTTCTAGAAACTTCAGATAGATGACACAGAATGCTGGCCACTTGTCAAAATGACCACTGTTCTGCAAGAACAGTGGATAACTCATAGGAAAGATTGCGACTCCATGTGATCGATTTGTTTACTGCTCTTTAGCTGTGTTTACAAATGAACTAAAGTTCTAGTGAGACAGTCAGAGATGATTTCCATTCAGTTTATCACTAAGTAGAGGAAAATATTCTTAAAGTTCTCTAAAAGCACTCCTCAGGATTTCAGATTCTTTATATGTTTGTGTTTTGTTTTCTGATCTAAAGGAAAGTTTGAAGCAAAAACTGGTCAGAGTGCTAGAGGAAAACCTCATTTTGTCAGAAAAAATCCAGCAGTTGGAGGAAGGTGCTGCCACTTCCATTGTGAGTGGGCACCAGTCCCATGCTTATGGTAAGTTAAAGAAAGCCATGTGTGGGGCGTCCCAAGACAACTGTTTATCTATAGATGACCCGTTTAATAAACTTCATCATTCAAAGCTCACATGGCTGCCTTTGACCTACTTGGTCATTACTTTTCCTGGCAGTTAATGGAAACAATCATCTTGCCTCAGAGAGCTATAATGCAGGTGGCTTGAGTTACCAGATGAAGTTCTTTGGCAGCATCAAGCTTGTACAAATGTTATTTATTGCCATTATTTTTGAGAATGACACTTGCTTTTGTGATTACAGCAGTAGAAAATGTTCTTTAAAATAAGTATGAAAAATGTAAGGAAAATATAACTCCATGACCTAGCAATAACTTCCACTAGTATTTTTGGTATATTTTCTTCCACCTTACCTCTACATGTATATTTTTAACTCAAAATTTAAAAGTGTCCTGATTAAAAAAAAAAAAAATCTTTTTTTGAGATGGGGTCTTGCTATGTTGCCCAGGCTATCTCCAGTTCCTGGGCTCAAGTGATCCTTCCACCCTCAGCCTCCCAAATAGCTAGGATTACAGTGTGCACCACTGCACCCTTAAAAAATAATTTACATACAAGATGCTTACATTTTAAGTTTGATCCCAATCAAAATATAGAACATTTCTGTTACTCCAGAAAGTTCCCTTTTGCTCATGTGTAATTGTCCACCCTGGGCAATTACAGACCTGATTTCTATATCCTAATGTTATTAATTTAATTGTATAAGCATTTCCTATCATATCACATGAATATACTATATTTATCTATGTAGTCCTCTATATAGTTTTTTCTAATGTTTGCCATTATAAATAAAGCTGCCATTATTTATAATAATGGTTATATAAATATAATAAAATATATAGAATAAAAGTAATTTTAAAGGATTTCCAAACATTCAAAAGAAAGACTTGAAGTGGAAGAAAAGGCCCTAGAATGAAAATGCTTCTCTGAGATTATCTTTCTTCCCTCTGATGCAGAAGAGCTGAGAGTCCTAATATTGATTCTATCATAACTAATGCTGCTATTAATGTCTATGTAATAAATCTTTGTGTACATTTCAGACTGTTTTCCTAGGAGACATTCCTAGAAGTAGAATTAGTGAGTCAAAGGATGTGGACATGTTTAAGGCTTTTGTTACATATATCACTCCCAAGAGAGTTGTCTCAATTTACACTCACATTACCAGTGTACTTGAATGCTCTTTTCACTCCACCCTTGTCAACACTGGATATTTTTTTAAAATTTGCCATTGTGATAAGTGAAAAATAATATCCTATTTAAGTCTTGATCTGTGCAACTTTATTATCAGCATGATTTAGGACAATACTTTAGATAAAGTTTACCGTCAACAGACTAACTCAGCACTCCTAAGCAAATTACGGGCATATGGATTTATATGAGGAACTTGATCTGGAATTTCTGATTTGGAAGCACTGATGTCCACTGTTAAATCTCAGCACTATCTGATACTCACCCATCTGAATAATCAAGATATCAGTGTCCACTTACCTACTCTGAATATAAAAATAGGTGTTTGTCCACTAGATACTTGCTTTCAATCAACCATGAGGCCCAGTACAGTATTTTGGCTTATTGGTGAAAAATACAGGTGTTGCAGCCCTGTTTTACCCCCTTTTCGAACCCTGTTACTCAAAATGTGATCCATATTAGCATCACCTGGGAGCTTGTTAAACAAGCTATTGGGCCTCACCTCAAACTTACTGAATCAGAATCTATTTTTAGTAAGATCCCCAGGTGATTTGTAAGCATATTAAAGTTTAAGAAGCATTATTCCAGAAGACTGACTTTCTTAAAAGAAAAGAAAAAGAAAGAAAGACTGACTTCCTTAGGTCCAGAGTTCCTGTGCTTTTACCTACTCTATTATTATTGCAGGCAGTGGTAGCATATTTGGGGATCTAGGTATGAGTGTTTGGCCACAAATTCAGTTTCTGCAAGTACTCCTTGAGTTATTACTATGTGCCTGGCTCAGTTCTAGATGTTTTTACATATTACATAGGGAGTGAAGGAAATACATTCGCAAACTAAACTGGAGAATACAGAATACAGAGAAAGACCTAATATTTGCTGACTGCCTATCTAAGTGAGGACAGGTGTCTCCTTGAATCCTCATAACAGTTCCGTGGGACAGGGTGATTAGCTCAAATCAAAGTCAGAAAAATGAACTAACGTGCAATATTAAGTGATTGAATTTTAAGTCTGATCTATTGTCATACCCCACATTCTTGCCACTATATCTCCTTTTTCCAAGAGAGGGAATAGCAAATGGAGTGTGGAGCTGTGTGCACTGGGGCCCCAATTCTCAAGATGTCCATCTAAATACTTATGCTCTGCTCAAAGACTGGCAGCTGGGAATCCTGTTCACCCCGGCTAATGTACCCTTTGTAGATGATCTCCTACGAAAAAACCAACAGCTGACCATGCAAGTGGCTTGTCTGAACCAGGAGCTTGCCCAGCTGAAAAAGCTGGAGGAGACAGTTACCCTTCTCCATGAAAGTCAGAGGTAGGAGAGGGTCTATCTAGCTGACTTCTGGAAGCAGATATTTATTTCTTTATCTCCTTCGTTTTGCTTGGAAAGTTAATATCTATACATTCCTTTCTGTGTGTAAACCTGTATCTGGCCAGTTAACTCAGGGATCAAAGTACTGCTTTCCAGGACACTATGTAAAACATTTACATAGTCCCAAAGTCAAATCTATAAGATAAATTCAGAAAAATTCAGCTTCTTTTCCTGTCTCCTCTATCCTTTCCTTCTCTCCCAGTAGCCTTCTGTGGTGGGTGTGGGTGTGTATTTGTATTCCCTTTTACTGTGTAAAAAGAAGCATAGTGTTTCTTTAACATTTTATCTTGAAAATCAGTTCATGGTATATAGAGTTCTCATTCCTTTTTATAGCTGCATAGTACTCCATTGTGTGGCTGTAACAGTTTATTAATCCTCTATTGATGGACATTTAGGTTAACAGTATTTTGCTGTTAAATGTAGCGCTTTAATGAATAACATTGTGCATACATTTTTTTTTTTGCCAGTGTATGGATGGCTTTTAACATTAGATGGTAATTCAGAGTCTAAGAATATAGCCATGACTAGCACCATTAGTTCATTGCAGACGCAGGGTAGATTAGAAGTAGAAGCTATGATTTTCGGGTAGAAACTGAAGGTCCGATCAGGTGCCAATGACCCAGGGCTTCCACTTATCTTATCATGAAACTGCTTTGGAAAAAATAGAAGCACCAGTATATAGAATGTGAACTATATTATTGCTTCAGTCAGTCTGGAACATAATCAAACAGAATTGTAATGAAAAAAATGTAGGTCTGCTTTAAAATAATCCACTCATAAATTGGACAATTATTTCTATTTAAAGATGTTATTTCATTTTACATTTATCTTTAGCAAACATTTCAGATCTGAATGGTATCTCCTTTGCTTTTATGATTTCATGACTGTCTTTTCCTTCTGGGCCTCAGATCCCTGGTGGTAACTAATGAGTATCTGCTGCAGCAGCTGAATAAAGAGCAAAAAGGTTATTCTGGGAAAGCGCTCCTGCCTCCTGAGAAGAGTCATCATTTGGGAAGCTCTTCGCCCTTTGGGAAAAGCACATTGTCTTCCTCCTCACCAGTGGCGCATGACACCGGTCAGTATCTAATACAGAGCATCTCAGATGTGGTCCCAGAGCCTGGCGTATGGAGCTAGCATGGCACACCTGCCCTGCAGCTTCCCTCTCATCCACGGAGGCTCTCAGTGCCAGCACCACCAGTATGGTACCCGCAAAGATTAAGAAAAAAACGTATTCTGATTATATTGTATTGGTCCTTCTTTTTATTTTTGTATTTATCTCCCCCTAGTCAATCATTCTTTCCTTCTGCCTACAGAAAAGGTTGGCACTTAGTCCTAGGCATCGTATCATGTAGAAACCTTTGGCTGAAAATGTCGAAAAGGAAAAAAACACTGAACATTTTCCCCAATGTCATTTGAAACTGTGTGGTTGAAGGTTAAAAAAGAACATCCATCAGGTATCTTTCATGTTACAAGAAATTTTTAGAGACTCTATATTGATTGATTCATCAAACTTTTTTGAGTTTCCTTCTGCCGTAGTGAAAAGGATGTCTGTCCTGGAGTAGCCAACAATTTAGCCAGGGAGAAAAGCAAAAACTCATATGATGGAACTCAAAGCTTGAAATTGGTACGAAATAGGTCTAAACAAAAACCTAAAGATGCCCCGGAGAGAAGGGGAGTCAGTAATGCCCACTGTGGGAAATTGGAGAAGGCTTCAATGAAGACCTTATGAGTAGAATGGTAGTTCATAGAGGGGATGCAGAGCCTCCCAGGACAAGATGTAAGAGTCTGAAGCCCCCAGAAGGATCGTGGGGCAGGGACAGAAGTGTGGGACATGGAAGAGGTGTGATGCCAGAAAAATGTCTGCAGAGCAAGTGAACTTTCAGCTGAAACCTGGGAATGAACAGGAGGTTACCAGGCAAAGCACGGGGCCAAGGGCAAGAGCAATGGAGAGAAGTGCAGAGAGAAGCAGTGTATACAAAGGCCATGAAATGGGAAGGGACATGGTCCCTTGAGGGAACTGAGCGGCTGAGAGGAGGAAGCAGGAGTAAAGTTGCATAGCTCCTTGAAGATTTTACAGTGGGAGGGCAGAGGAGTGACAGATTTGTGTGAGAAGCTTTCTCTGCAAGAAGAATGGATTGGCAGCAGTGCAGAGTTGGGGAGGACCAAAGGTGCACCGGACAGCCCAGAGAGGAAGCAGGGGCAGGCCAGACTAGGTGCAGCTTCTGAGTATGTTAGCTTTGGGCTTGGCATCCGAGTTACGTTGAGTACCCTGTAGTCTTTTAATCCTGATTGACTGGGCACTTTAAAAATCAATGGGGAAAGATAACGCAAGTGGTTCTAGGTGTGTTTCTGCTTCAGTGGTCTCTCAGGGAGCTAATGCTTCCAGAGAGTGTGGAGGGGGTGAAGGACTGTCAACCTAATGCCACGTTGTACTTCATCTTCAGGGTCACATCAGAGAGGCAGTTGGAAAGATTAGACACTTATCTGTGCCCCTGACTCAGGTGCTGTGCAGGGACAGAGAGACATACTAATGAGACATGATGATCGCACATTTCTAAGTTATAGCATAATCCACAGACCTCTGGATTTTATGTGGCTTCCCAAAAGGAGCCTATACAGAGGAGCCATAAGTTTTTTGAGCTGCGTGACTCTGAGGGAGCTAGAGTGAGCTCATACTCTGTGGAAGTGTTAGTAAGAACAGCCTCCTTGTCACCCCTGCAGCTACTTTCCTGGGCTCATCTTTGTCCCATGAAGAGACCTCCAAAGAGCCTATGCTTTGCTCAGGTAGAGGCGCCTTGGCCAGTGGCCTTGCAGCCTTGAGTTGTCACATTTCAGGGTCCCAGCCCAGCACACAGGCCAGCCTACTGGACAGACCATGGGGGAGCAGGAGAAATAATGCACTTCTTTCTACAACCCTAGCCCCGCTTCCTGCCTCCCTTATGAACATCTGATAACACCAGCCCTGGAATCTGCTCAGGGTACCTCTAAGGAGGAACAAAGAGCCTGACCCAGACTGAGCCCACCTTCCACCCCATTTTCTATGATCACTGAAAGTGGCTGGCCCTGCCCCTGGCCAGGCACCTCACTAGGGTTGCTGGCCACTCCTGAGGAAGTTGTCTGTGTTTCTGCTTTTCCTTGTGTGGCACATGGTCCAGAGGGCAGAGTTAGGGATTGCGATGTCAAGGAAAGGGCCACAGTTGTCATCTTGTGGGGCTAACTGGATTCACCATCGAGAGAGCCTTCTACTCTGAAGCAAGTAGAAAACAAGAGGAGGAGTTGCCCCAGCTGTGTGACAGAGGTGGTCTCTCTGTGTTGCCCAGGCCGGATTCAAACTCCTGGGCTCAAGGCATCCTCTTGCCTCAACCTCCTGATAGCTAGGGCTACCGGCAGACACCACTGCACCCGGTCCAGAGAGGGTTTTTAATGGCTCCATTGCATAGATCCTAACCTCTCTTCCTTGCCCAGCCTGGCTTTGCTAGCAAGTGTACCCAAAGCTTTTGACCATGAGGAGGCTGTCAGGGGAGGAGCAGTGATAACGGGCAGCAGTGGCATTGCTGGGCAGGGGCTGCTATGTACCAGATTCCGCTAGACCCATTTGGTCTTTAAAGGCCTTCCTGGCCGTGGGTGAGCCTTGATTTCCCTCAGGCTCTATAATAGCATTTCAGGAAGAAGAAGGGGCTTTCTTGTCAACCAGTTCTCTCTGTAGGCTCCTCCAAGCCACACTGCCAGTCACAGGAACGGATGAGCTACCACTCTCTTCTGCGCATTGGGCAGTACTTTCACCTGCAGTTTAATAGCTGGGAGCCTGGCCCAATTTAGAATACAGTTTAATTCATTTCACTATGAGGGTGTTTTAGTGAGTGAAAGCCAGAAAGATTTGGCTTTCACCTCCCTTATGCTCATTTAAGTAGAGCTTGCAATTCAAACAAATTCCCCAAGGCTAGAGCAATTTTTCCTCTTAATATTTGCTGGTGGAGAGGTAGAGCTCTCTCAGATGCTTCCCTGGCCAGTGCAAGGACATGTAGGGAGCCGAGTTGGGAGGAACACACAGCTGTCAGCTGTTAGGCGAGGCTCTGCCGTGGCCAGGTGCTGGTCTGCTACCTGCTAATTCCCATCTCACCTCCCCGGCCTCCCTGGCCCAAGCCACACTATTCCTCTATATCCCCATCCCCAGGTGGTTGGGCTCAAGGGATTTGGGGCCACCTGGAGCAGGAATGTCCCAGAACTGCCTGTGGGATGAGGGAATAAACAATTGTGCTGCTTTGCCTTGTTATCTGGGTCAGGAAAGGTATCTGTGAACTTGTGCTTTTTAAGCCTTTTCTAGCACCCTTGGGAGCTGCCCTCTTCTGGGTAGGTGGTAAGTCCCATCCAGGCCCCTTGTTACAACAGAAAGGAAGGAGAGGTGGCCTTAAAGCCTTGGGTTTGGAATAGCTCTGGCCTAAAACACAGAGCCTCAGCGAGGAGATAATCTGGAAATGCCCAAGACTCCTCAGGACTAGAGGGGCCCCTGCTCTCCCCCCACCCAGGCTATTGAATAGGTGGGGGAAAATCAGCACGAGAAGACCACTTCTCTATGGGACACCTTACCCCCCTGCCACAGGCTGGCGTTGGGTGCCAGGCTCTATCACTGGCCATCCAGCCCCAGTTTTGGAAATCAGTGTTGGGGCTTGCTGTGCTAGAAAGAGCCTGGCTTAGGAGGCAACAGGCATGGTCTGGCCTCTAGTTCTGCAGAAATCCCTCCACTCTCTGGGTCTCACTTCCTCGGCCATAAAATTAAGGAGCCAGACTATCTACTCTCTAAGGTTCTTCCTGGCCCTGAATTTTCTGATATTCTGAGCTGGAGCCCAAAATGACTTGGTAGCCCCCTGTTAGCAGACTTAGAGCCGAGCCCTGGCACCAGGGCCTCTGCCAAGGCTTGGCCCAGGCCAAGTCTGCTGTCTCATCCCTCCTGCCTCAAGGAGCCAAGTCTCCAGATGGAGGCACTAATTGCAGGAAAGCAAGCTGTGGTGTCAGGACCCTCGGTTAGGGCCGAGTTGAAAGGCTTTGGGTTTCCCTAAGGAACATCCTTGGGCAGAATGGCTGTGCTAGTCAAGGGCTTGTGTGTCCATTTTTCTGAGCAGGGCTGCCAGCGGAAGGGGGAGCGATCAGCAGGGTGAGGCACACAGTGGAGTAATGACACTGAGGGGATCCCTGGGGTGTGACTGTCATTACTACCCCCATCATCATATACCCAACCAGGCCATATTGGTACAAAAGGTGTCTTTATTGAGGTCTAGGTAAGAGTTAGGCACTTGGCCAGAGCAGCAGCTTAAATATGAGGCAAGCAGGCACGGGTTAGCCATGCCCGGGGCCAGCTTGGGGCGGTGAGGCTATAGACAGACTGTCCCCAGATGGACAGAAGTCAGGGTGGGAAGAAGAGGAGAAAGGGGACACAGAGTAGTCTGGGTCAGAGGCCTGGTGGGCTGGCCCCATGGGTCTGGGCAGGAAGCTCTGGGTGGCAGGTCCAGCAGGGAGGGGACTGGGCTCTCTTGCTCCATGTGCCCCTCAGGCCCAGGCCTAAGCCTCTGGCAGGGGCAGCCTGGCTGGGGGCCTTCCCGGCTCACTTCTTCACCTTGGCATCATAGGTGCCTGCATTCTTGTAGGCACTCACATAGCCGCTGTCGTCCAGGATGTCCTGCCGTCCAGCAATGCCCTTGCCCTTGCCGCTCTCGTCAAAGCGCTCCTTGTGGGAACCGGTGTACTTGCTGGTGTCAGTAAGCCGCTCCACAGCACCTCCTGTTTTCGCCTTCTGTTTAGATAGAGTTCCCCCAGGCTCACCTGGTGAGGGAGCCCATCCCTTCCCAACCACAGCCGACATCCCCCGAACCCAGTGGCCACTCAAGATCATCAGGGCACTTACAGTGACACCCACGTTGGCTGGTTCCTTGCCTGCCACCAGCTGGCAGATGGCATCAAAGGCCTCCTCCTTGCTCTTCCCCTTGAATCGCTTGGTTGCCAGCTCTTCCAGGGCCTTCTTGAACTCCTCATAGTTGATGACCCGAGCAGACTTCCCCCTGCCAGGCATGTGGGCACTGTGAATGTTCCCTGTTCTTTAGTTCTTCAAGCACCGCCCCCCACCCTGAGGAAGGCAAAAATGCAGTCTCCAACCACCATACATTATGCAATCAAGTTTCTTAGAATCCCACATTTGGGGAAATCAAAGGGGTCAGCACATCTGGAATGCAATAGATAAACCTTGCCCTGGAAAAACTACCTTCATGATCATGGTATTTCTCTGCCCCCTTCTTGAGGTCCTCCCTGGTTCCAGCCCCACCCCCATTCCCCACTTTCTGGGAACATGAGAAGCAAGGGCTGCCTGGGGCTCACTTGACTTTGGAGAAGACGATGTCGACATCGGTCCCTGTCACGGCCTTTCCATCAGCCACCTTGCAGTCCTTGCACAGCTTGGCCCAGTTCTTGCCATTCATCTCTTGCCCACTGGCCTTGGGGTCGCCATGGATGGCAAACTTGCGGAAGCTCTCCTCCAGGCCAGCTACATCTGTGCTTGCTGCCATGCCACCCTGTAGGGACCCACCTTGGTCACCTCCTAGTCAAGCTGCCCCACCCTCCCCCAGGCATTGAACATCCCTGCCTCTATCTCAAAACCTGCAAGGTCTGAGCTGGCAGCACTTCTGCTACAGACGGAGTTGGAGTTGGAGCTATCTGGGGAGAGGGGCCCACACTCTGTGTTTCCTGGGCCCCAGAGCCCTAAGGAAGAGCCTGGAGAGGAAAGGTCCTGTCACTAATGCCAGCCCTGGCTCTGTGTAGGATACAGCAGATGAAATCATGATGCCCACACCAGGCTGGGAACAGAGTGGCACTGTCCAGAAAGACTGTGAGGACAGCAGCTGGGGCCATGGCTTTGTCTGGCCCTGGCACAAGGCCTGCTTGGGTGGAAGTGAGGGTGGCAGAGAGGGCCCCCTCCCTGAAAGCTCCACGCCAAGCTAGGTCAGGGCCAGACGAGTCCGCTAGTTGGGCAGGTATTTAGTGAGGACAGTGCCTCTGTAGCAAGAGCCAGCCCAGGCCTAAGAAGGGAGCCAGAGCATGGGCAGGGGTGTGTGCCCTAGACAGGGGTGCAGCTGGCCCAGCCGGGCCTTGTTACTATTTGCTGTTAAACAAAAACATGAGGGGAGCAGGAGCTTGGGGCTGGCCTGGCCACAGTTTGTGAAGCCTGGAGACAGTTGCTAAGGGAGGGTGGTGCTGCTTAGAGAATGTTGCTAAGGGCAGGATGGTGTCAGGCCGGCTCAGGGAGAAGCTCCCAGTGCTGCTGGGCTGGGCTGGGCTGGGGAACAGGGGCCCACGGGTGGGGCACACCAGCACTCCCCGCGCCTGGGGCACAACCGTGGCTTCCTGGCCCCTTGCCACCTTGGAGCCGTAACCTCCCACTGTGAGGCATAGGAGAGCAGGAGGTTGGGGGCTAGCCTGAGTGGGGGCTGTAGAGTTACCAGCCCCAAGAGACATGCTGGCAAGTGGGGCTGTGGCCTTGGCGCTGGGATCCTACACTGGAGCACACTTCCCCATGCCTACACCTCAGCCCTCCACTGAGGCCCCCGAGCCACACCTTGAACACGGCCACACCAGTCCACATTCCCAGGGCCCATATGCACTCAGCCCCAGCCCTCCACACCCTGGGCCTTGTACCCCTGGCCACACCCTCAGCCCGGCTGCAGCCCTGGGGCTGAAGCCCTGACTGCTCCTCCAGCGTCCACCCCCCACACATGCGCTAACAGGCTTGCACTGAAAACCCCAGCGATACCATCATCCCTGCACTAAAGTGCCCCCCACAGCCCTCTACCGTGGTCCCCCGCCCACACCTTCAGCCCTGCACTGGAACTCCCTCCACATAACACAGCCCTGTATGTGGCCTCCCCGACCACAGCCTCAGCCCTGCACTGCAGCCCCCTCTGTCCCCACACCTGCAACCCTTACCAAGAACCCTGGCCACAGCCTCAGCAGCTTGCCCCTCCATGTACCCACAGCCCTTTTTCAAGGCCCCCTGACCACACCCTCCTCACTGCTGCATCCGCATACCCACAGCCTTCTGACCATTTAGCCCCACACTGCAGCCCTGTCAGTGTCCACACCCACACACCGCCACACACTGCCATTACCGGGCTCCCAGGTACTATGCTGAGACACCCCCAAACATACTCCCTCCTCCACTGCAGCCTTCTGCTCACACCCTCAGTCTCAGCAACCACCTTCTAGCTCTTCCTTTCATACTAGAATCTCCACTGACCACAGCCTGGGCCCTGCCTGGCTCCCCCCTCTTCTACTACTGCTGGCCTTGACAATGAAAAATTCCTCCCCAGTGACCACACTCACCCATCCCTAAGTTGCAGTTTCTAGGACTGTGAGCACCCATAGCTCCAATGTTACAGGGACCTCTGTGGGACCACGACCTCAATTCACAGTGCTCTCCCCTACGTGCAACCTCCCACCAGGGACCCGAAGACCCAGTGGGACCCAAAGACCCGCACTTGGTTCACCAAGGGTAATGTCCAGGGGAGCCTGGGTGTCACAGGATGCTTGTCGCAAGCGACTGGAAAGATCCCACTTCCAGTGCCCGCTCAGTCTGTAGGAAGATGGATTGCTGGTAATCTCAGGGCTGATCAGGTGGAGCCAGGCCTCAGGCCGCAGCCCCAGGGATCTGGGGCCATGGATGGAGAGGCCACGCCTATGAGCTGGGGCCATCGGCCCCGCGCTCCCGCTGGGACAGCTGGAGTCATCAATCAGCCAGACCAGGAGGTGGGGGTTGGGGGGTGGAATGCTTGGGGCCAGGGCAGGGCAGCTCAGCTGGTGCATTTGGGGTTGGAACCCCTTCCAGGCCGCTCCTCCCACCCCCTTATCGTGCAGGATACTCATTAGGGTGGTCGGTGTCCTGGTCTCCTACGGGCTTCTACCTCGTGGCTGCTCCTGCAGGGCGCGTTCGGATGGACAGAAGGACACAGGAATGGACCGATGGACGCGGGAGACCAGGCGACTCCGCAGCTCCGCTCCCTGCCGGCTCCCGGGCGGGACTGCAGCCCGGGCGGCTCCGCTGTATTATCCCCTGTTTCTCGGTCTCCATAGAGACGGTGAGCCCCACCCCCGAGGCTGTCTCGACGGGAGAATGACCAAGGTCACGCTGGTCCCGCCCACCAGACCCCGCCCTCTCTGCGCTCCGTAGGGGCGGAGCTACAGCGACAGCTTTATCCCACCCCTCCCCCGCAGCTCCGGGGTCTTCGCGGCGGCGGGACCAGCCCTCTGTAATTCTGGACGTTCTCCGATGCCCCCCGACGGGAAAACAGCCCCTCATCCTGGGCTCTGTCCTAAGATCAAAGCGGGCCCCCAATCTCCAAGGGAGATCCAGCTTCCCTGAGCGCCGACCAGAGACTTTTTGGGAGCCGGAGCAGGGGGATGGAGAGGGACGGAAAAGTCCCTTTCCTCCGTGACAGGGGTCAACAGTTGGCTCAAGACCACAGCTATCCACTGAACTTGTGGCATCCCCAGGCCACAACTCCCGAGTTCTCCCGGGTAGGGTCCAGAGGCCGGAGCACTGGGGGAAAGAGGGGATAATGAGCGAATCAGGCATGCCCGGCCCTAGAATGCTGGTACTCCGACGGCGATCCCGTTGCGGAAAAAAAATTTCTGGACCTCCGGGGTCGCCCCCTCCTTTCATTGCCACCTCTACTCGTTCTCGGCCTCGTAGCCTCTGCTACCGCTGCTGCCTCCAGAGCCCAAAGCCTGCTTTTCCTCGGTCTCTACGTGCAAAGCCTATCTTTAAGAAAAATGGCCTCCTCCAGGCAGGCTTCCACGCCCTTTCCTAACCATGAGCCCGGTACCTGAGCGCCTCGGGTCCCTCCCCACCCCCTTATCTCCATATGACACCAACTGTACAAAGTCCCACCTACCCCCGCCCCCAGGCTGACTCGCAGTGGTCTGGCTCCCCAAGGGCCCAGGGACCCTGCCATTGAGACGGTAAATACCAAGTCCGCAAAAGCATAAAAAAGTTTATTGGAGCATCTTGGCCGGTGGGGCGGGTATTGCTGAGTCGAGGGGGAGGGAGGCCGATCCCGCCGGCCGTAGGGGCCCCTAAAGTGCACTCGATGCGGCGAGGGTGGGGTGTTGCATAGAGAGTCGGGCCGGCCGCTCCTCTTCGGCCCTCCTGCCTCTTGGCCCAGCTAAGCCAGGCGGGCCTCCCGGCCGCCCCGCGCTCCGGGCTCGCCGCTGCTCCGGCTCACGAAAACGGCGGGCGCACGCGCCTGCAGCGCCAGCCCGGGCTCCCGGCCCTTGGCCCCCGGGGCGGCCAGAGCGGCGCTGCCCAGGCGCGTCTGCGCCACTGGAATCTCGTCCATGGACTCGGCTGACGCCGAGTGGTAGGCGCCGGCACGGCCAGCGGAGTGCACCGGGCTGGCGCCCTCGGAATCCGTCGATGAGCTGGAGCTGTGGCCGAGGGCTCCGGGCTCTGTGCACAGGAGGGCAACGTGAGACCAGGGGCTCTGCTTTTCCCTCCCTCGGAGTTCCCTGAGCAAGACCCGGAGAGGACGGGGCGCTCACCCCGCAGCCTGGGCAGCGGGGACGCCCGGTCCAAGGTCTCAGCTCTCAGAACCTTATACACGCGCAGTTTCCTCTTTTTCTGCAGAGACATAGGGGAAACTGAGGCCCCCACATCGCCAAAGAAGCAGCGGTGTGTGGCAGAACAGAGGCTTCTTTCCACCGCCCTCCAACTAGACAGGGGGCCCAGCACAGTCCCTTCTACCTGGGGTCGGATCTCGGGAGGCAGGGCGACAGTGTCTGGGGAGGAGGGCGGTGGAGGCTCCCCTTGGCCGCTGGTAGCAAGAAGCTGGGAGGGTCTGAGGGGAAAGCAGGAGGGTCGGCCTGAGCGCTGCTTGGCAAACCCACAGGCGGGAGGTCGCGACAAGAGCCTCCCTCCCTAACAGAGGAGAGGGGCATTCATCTATCCAAGGCCAGGCTGGGATGGACCCAGACCCCATGCCTTGGTCTTGACCTACCCCTTTTCTCCCACCTGGGATGGACTGCCATGCTAATGGGAGGTGCCCAGGTGGCCCAGGTCCAACTCACTTGGCATTCACTGCTGCTGGCCTGGTCTGGCCGGGGGGCTCTGGGCGCGCATGGCTGAAGGTCCGCATGTAGAACTCCGTCTCCTGGGGAAGGTGGGGGTCAGGGACGCTGGGAGACCAGGTGTAGATCCAGGGCCTTCTGAGTCCTGAGCTCACCTAGTCCTGAATACAACCCACCCTCACTGGCCTCTGTGGGACAGTGCAGACTTCACCCCAGGAGTCTAGGGCTGTCCTAGTTCCCAGCTGTGCTGGGAAAACCCTCTACAGGGTGAGGCTTAAAACACCCATTTCTGGACCTTACCCCATTCCCCTCCAGGTTCTCACTTCATCTAGTAAAACTCCACCTCCTCCAGGAAGGCTCCAGCCCCATGAGTCTACACACCCAGTCTAGAGGTGCTCAGCCAAGCAGGGTGGTGGGGAAGCTCAGGGATGCCCTCTCCTGCTCCTGGCCCTTTAAGGGCTCCAGCCTGTGAATCGGTTTTTTCCCTGAGAGCGGAGAGAGCAGTTCACAGGCGAGATTGCACGCATGGCTCCCTGCCTCCCAAGGAGCTGAATCCTGGGCACGCCCTCCTCACCTTCACAGAATGCCAGCCACAATCCTGGCAGCTGAGAAGGTGGGGGTGGGATGGGGGGTACGGTCTCCCATGCCCACACGCCCCCACCCCGAAAGGAAAGGCAGTGGGTGGTGGAATGAACTGCAATCTGGGATCAGGCTTATGGGTGAACTGTGACTTGCTTAGTCACTGATTCTCACAGCAACCCTGGGGGTGGCAGAAGAGTCCCCCAAAAGTGAAGGGCCTTGAGGCCAGGAGGTCGCAGGAGCGGCCTAGGCCTGCATCCTAGCATGCAGGACACACCCCAGCCCCACCCGAGAAGGCTGCAGGTGAGGAAACAAAAGCCAAGGCAGAGCCAGCCTGGGAAGGGTGAAGGGCGTGGTGTGGGATGCGGGTGGGGCAGAGCCTGGAGCGGGGAGCACCCGGACAGCTGTCACTGGGCTCCAGCAGCAGTTTCCATGGAGACTGAGGCGTCCTGACTAATGCAGAGACGACACTGTAACAGCAAACACGTCTCTAAAACAAGCCTGTGTTTGGGGGCAACGGCTCCAGAGAGGGGGCCCTCCCGCATTCCTGCTTCGGTTGGGGGTGGGGCAGCTGCCCGCAGGGGCCCTGGCAGATCTAGGGGACAGAGCCCAGCCAGCCACCCCTGCCCAAACTCTGCCCAGGCTGAGCCTTTGGGGAGGAGTGTGGGAGTGCTGGCCTGAGTAGGGGAGCCCAGGGTCAGGGGTCTCAGACCAATCACAGGGACTGGGACCTCAAGGTAACCCTGCCCCACATCTTTTCCCTTCCCCAGTG
The DNA here is from genome assembly GCA_963575035.1 of Avahi laniger. Taxonomy (NCBI): domain Eukaryota; kingdom Metazoa; phylum Chordata; class Mammalia; order Primates; family Indriidae; genus Avahi; species Avahi laniger. The sequence continues at coordinate 93,260 of CAUYSK010022289.1, read as the reverse complement.
TGGACTCGGCACCCCTCCAGGGTCCAGCAGAGGGGCAAAGCCTACTCTGGGGACCCTGGGCTCTGGAGGGTGGGACAGAGTAGGGGCCAGCAGTATAGGATGGTCCCAGAAGACTGAGGGGCCACAGTGGGACAGAAGCCAGGCCCTAGCCAGCTGGGGAAGTCTGAGTGTCACTCAGACTTCCTCACTCAGACCCTCCTCCTCTCATCAGAACTGTCCCTAGGATCCTTCCATAGAGACCTTCAAAAATGTGCACATTCCTGAATGGTGCAGGGGCACCTCTCAGCCTCAGCTCTCCTCTGTGAAGAGGGATAGGCATACCACTCCTACCCGAGCTAGGCCTCCCTCACATCATTTGTAGATGGACAGAACAGAAATTAAATGTCCTTGCTGCTGCCACATTTGGCCCCAAAGACTAAGCAGAGCAGAGGCACAGAGCCCTGGAGTCTGGACATCCCAGGGCCAGCCCTGCCTCAGTGGGCGCAAGCTACGAATCTCCTGCCTGCTTCTCCTGCCTCAGTCCTCTCTGTGATGATGTCCACTCTCCAGGATGGCTGCCACTGTGTTCACACAGGCCAGTGCCCAGCACCAGGGCAGGTACGCAGTGGTGTGGCAGAGGGGTCTCCACCAACAGCCAGCACGCCCCAGGCCCAGGCCTGCCTAGTCTCAGCAGCCTGGCCCATGTGCAAGGTCCAGCCCTGGTGATGAAAACAGAAGAGGTCCCGAGCCCTCCCCAACCCGCCCACCAGCCTTTGTTTGTGTCCAGTTGCCATGAGGATTCAGGATCCAGGGCTCAGCCTTCCCAGTCCCTAGGGGCTCTGAGGACTGGACCACCCCACCCCCAACTGCTGACCTCAGGAAGCCACAGGGCGTGGGAATGGGGGTGGGCTGGTCAGCAGCTGGGCTGACCGGGCTGAAGGGCTCCTGCTTCAGGGTGGGGAGACCTGAACTCTCCCAGACCCCGCTTCTATTTAACCTTTCTCGGCCTCAGTATGCTCATCTGCAACATGGGTGCGGTAACAGTACCTGCCTTATGGGCTGTTCTAAGGATAAAACAGGATAATGGGTATGAGGGCTCAAAGTCACAGATGGAAAGAACTGATGGCTCCATCCTGGCCACTGTCCCAGTCCTGGCTGCAGTCCCAGTCACTGGTCCATCCCTCTCTCTTCTCCTGCAGCCCCAAGCTGCCTGCTTCCAGACTCCCATGTTCCGCGCCCTCCAGCATGTGCCTGGAGCCTGGACAGGCGTGTACCTGGGGTCGGGGAAATGCAGAGCTCCCTCTGGCTGCGCCCACACTTGAGCAAGCGGGCACGTGCTCAGTACAGACTTGGCCCCAGCTGCCCCCAGCACCCCTCCTCCAGTGGCAATTCCAGGCTGGCTTCCCATGCCCTGCTTCCTCACTGCTGCTCCCTGCACAGCCCCCACGCCCCAGCCCCATTTCTCACCCCTTAGCCCTCTGGGCCACCTCCATACCTGAATGGGCCGCATCTTGGGGGGGCATGACTCGAGCTCCCTGTGGGCCCCCTTTGCCTCCTGTGGTGGGCGGTGCTGCACGATGTACTCATAGGTGGTGAGCTTGTGCCACACTGGGGGGTGGGAGGGAGAAGAGGGCTCAGTGCAGTGGAGAGTGGACCCTGGGGGGAAGGAGGGCACCCAGCCCCAGGCTGAAGCCAGTGTCCCCAAATACACTAAGTCCTGGGGTGAGACCAGGCCATCACAGAGAGAGAGCAGTGGGAAGGGCCATGGTTTCAGGGCTCTACAGCCCAACTAGGTGCCTCCCTGCAGCCTAGGGATCTCTATCCCCTGCAAGGCACAGCCAGGGGCACTTACTGAGATAAATGTGGAAGCAGAGCAGGTGGCCGAGCAGGGCTGTGGAGAGCAGGCCCAGGAGGATGAGGAGGGCAGCCAGGGCCAGGATGGCAGGAGCCTGGGTCTCCACAGGGGCGGCAGGCAGGAACACGAACCACACATCTGTGTGATTCTTCAGGACTGCAAGGCACAGGCAGAGTGTGACCAGCCACGACTGTGACCAGTGACCAGAACAGGCCCAGTGTCAGAGGGTAGGAATGGAGCCCAAACTGACCTTCAAAGTGTCGGTTGGTGCGCAGCCTCATGGGGTTGACAAAGAACTCCACGAAGACATAAGCGGCCACCAGCACCAGGAGCAGGACACCCAGTAAAGCAGATGCGACACTGTGTAGAAAGAGCCTGGGCCCAACCATGGGCAGCTGTCAGCCCATGGGTGCTCCAGTTTGGTAAGGGCCATAGCCGGGAGGGGAGCTGGGCCTCTACCCACAGCCCCAACTCCTCAAAAGCCAAAGGCAGGAGGCAAACTGAAGATGGGGGGCCACCCAATCAGGTGCCCACCTTTCTCTGGGCAAGCAAGGTGGAGGACCCCACACTCACCCTCAGCTGTCCCAGCCAGCACCCCAAGAGCATCACTGTCTCAGAGCAGCACCCCAGGGGCCAGCGCACGGGTCCTCAAGCACCCCAGCCCGGCGCCGCCTTCCACGAGGGCTGCAAGGGCCCTGGCCCCCGCCCTCAGACACGTGACCCCAGGACCCCGTGCGGCCCGGCCCCGCTCTCACCGGTAGTTCCTCTCGCCCACGCAGTTGTTGAGCCATTTGCAGTGGTGGTCGAAGCCGCACACGCACTTGTTGCAGGCGCTGCAGTGCTTGGAGCGGGCGCTCCTGCGGGCGAGGGGCACAGCGCGGTCGGCGGGAGCCTCCGCCACACCAAGGAGCGCGTGCGCCCCCTGCAGGCATTGCGGGGTGAGACCCCTGGAGGAAGCGGCGCTTCCGAAGAGCTGGGGGACCCGGAGGAGGGGGGGTGCACTGTGCTGTCCTGCTCTGGGACTGCACACCTAGGTGATGGTGGTATGAAACGGAAAAGGGGCTTCCTTCCCAAGCAAGGACCCCTGCGACAAGCCAGAAGATACAGGCGTGGGGCCAGGGAGCAGGAGAGCAAGGTTGCCGGGACCATGGACTGCATTGCTCTTCCTGACATCTCCGTTTCTGGGTCCCTGTTTCCCTGCCATTCTATGGGAATTTTCGGGGCATTATTCCATAAAACATTCTGTGTGGGCTAATCAACAGGGAGCCACAGACGAGAAGCAAGCTGCCATCTGGGTGGGCACTAAGGCAGCTAGCTGCAGGGGGCCAGCTGAGGAGCGGCCACACTAAGACACAAGTGAGAATCTCCCAACAGGGAAGGCCCAAAGCAGTGTGGGAGAGTGGGGCACGACCCCCTCCCCAGAAAAGGACAGGGTCCTGCAATGGGCACCAACCGCCAGAGCGGCCACCCAGAGACAGCACGCTGACTGGCACCTAGAGAATGGCAGGATGGCCTCATGTCCAAGTCCTTAGTGCCTTAACACTGTGGGCTTTCTAATTCCTGTGGACAGACCCCCTTCCACAGGCTGCCCGGGTCTTCAGATTGTAAGTGTGGCTCTGGTCTTGGACCACACCCGTCCCACCTGAGGCCGGGAGACTGGGAAGCTCCAGAGGGTCGGGAGGGCCCCCGCAGAGGCAGTTGGGACCAGCCAAGCGGGTATGGGTGCTCCACATTCTGACTCCTCTCCTCAATAGCCGTGTGACCTGGGGCAAGTCATTTGGCCTCTTTTGGCCTCAGATGGCTCGTGAGTAAATGAGGCAGATGGTGTCTGCTTAGGGGCCAGGCAGCCCGGGCTGTGAATCTGGCTCTAGTGTTAGGAGCTGTGCAGGACTTCAGGCAGGCTTCTCAGCCTTCCTGAACGCTGGGCTCTTCCTCCTCTGTGAAGTGGGAAGATGCTGCCCACCTTGCAGGAAGGCTGTGCACAGTGCTTAGCGTATGGTAGGTACGGACGCATTAACTCTCCTCCCCACCCCAGGTGGGAATGCTTGTGAGAGACAGCGGATGTCACTGGAAGAGTTAGTTCCTAGAAATGTTTGTGGCAGTGCCAAATGTTTTCTACTTTACCTGTTGGAATGCTATTCCTCCTCTTCTGTTTCCAGTCACCCAGTCACCTCCTTCTCCTCACCTTCTCAAGGACCCAATTGTCTGCCACTCCAACAGACTGGTTTTTTTTTGTTTTTTTTTTTTTCTTAGACAGGGTTTCTCTGTTTCCTGGGCTAGAGTGCAGTGGCGCCATTACCACAGCCTTGAACTCCAGGGCTCAAGTGATTCTCCTGCTTTAGCCTCCTGAGTAGCTGGAATTACAGGTTGTGTGCCACCATGCCAGGCTAATTTTTTCTTTTGGTAGAAACGAGGTCTCACTATGTTGCTCAGGCTGGTCTTGAACTCCTGGCCTCAAGTGATCCTCCTGTCTTAACCTTACAAAGTGCTGGGATTACAGTCATGAGCCACCATGTCTGGCCAAGATTCTTAACTGCATAAAACACTAGGGTTCTGAAGCATCGGGGTAACTGTGAAGCTCTAGCATGCCCCTCTCTGCCCTGCACCCCACTGTCGGCCATCCCCAGGCATACTCAGCACCCAAACATACCCACACGCACACACTCGCACGCACTCACACATCCACATCGCACAAGTTGCAGTGCAGGTCTTCAATGACGTGGGCATGTTGGCTGCGGTTGAAGATGGGTAGGGGCCCCGCGTAGCTCTTGTCCCGAACGTTAGCATCTGCTGGATCGATGGAGACGGCGGTCAGGTGCACCACAAGGTGGCCAGCAAAGATGGCGCCCATGCACTGGCCCAGCAGGTTAAAGACTCACTTTACACTCTGCTGGCTGGGAACCGCGCCCCACTCCCTGTGGCCAGGGAACTTCCCCACCTCCATGCCAACTCCACTTGAGCAGAGATTCTCTGCCTACACCACCTCCCACCTCCAGCCCCCCCAGAGCCTTCTCATCAGACCTCTGCAGTGGAACCCTGTGCTCCCAAATGGAAGAGATGGGCCATCTGGTAATGGAGCCCACAGCCAGCACTGCCTGCTGCTGCCACCTAGAGGCCCAAGCACAGGGCCCTGGCCTCACTGCTCCAGGCCCAGCGCAGGCCCTGGCTGGTCCGACCTTAAGCCAGTTTCTGGTTACAGATTCCCAATGGTGATGTGAGACTGACAGAGACCATCCCCTAAGGTCCAGGGACCTAAAGTTTAAGTTGTGAGTTTGCTTATATTGCTTTCATAGGAAGTTGGCTCTGGGAGGGATGCAGCCATCCCCTTCCAGCAGCCAGGCCAGATAAAGAATCCCTTGCTGACAGGGGCTTATATACTCACTGCCTCCCCCACCTGGAGTCCAGGCACCTGGATCCCAGGGCTAAGTGTCTGGGATGGCCTGCCATGCCAGGGCAGCATGGCTAATTCCTGGAGCTGAAACGCAGCTCTTCCAGGGCCTATCTGCTCCCTGATTGGGCCAAATGCAGGAGACGAGTATGCTGACAACTTGCTGCAAAGTCTGCATGTGTAAAAACTCACCAGCAGATTCCACCCAGGCGGCCATCCACCCTCCTTCCCTCCCTCCACCTGCTTCCCCCCACCATCTTCCACACGTGCCCTTGCCAGCCGGGCAGACGTCATCTCTCCATCCTCCATCCTTCACCCGTCCGCTGTCCAACCTCCTTTCTTACCTTCCGCCTCCTCCCAGCAGCCAAATTTCTCCATGAGCCAGGTTCTGCCCTGATGTGCCTCCCCACAGCTGAGATGATCCCATGGCTGTCACTGACCTCTGTCTCTATGGCCACTGCTGCGGTCAGTTCTTCATATCTTGCCTGGACCACTCCCTAGTCTCCTGACCTGTGTTCGCTTAAGTCTACCCTTCACATGGTCACAAAGTGAGCTTTCTAAAAGCTTAAATCTAAAGCCCTCCCTGTTTAAACCCCACAATGGCTCTCAATGGCTCTCCAGCTGAAGTTCACTCCTCAGCCCAGGGCCATGGCCTCTTTTGTTCTGGCTCTTCCCAAACCTCTGGTATCGCCAGCTACTGAGCCTCCCCATTCCAGCCCCTCTCCAGACACACGGAATGAGAGCAAACATTGAGCTTCCCGCCTGCTCCCGCACTTCTCTGGCTCCACCCCTGGTTCGTTCATTCAGCTGTTTACTGAGGTCTTTCTCTGGGCCAGACGCTGAGGGATATGGCAGGGGCAAGACAGACTTGTCCCTAGTCCGAGGAGACAACAGTCTGGTGGAAAACAAAGATATTGATGAAATAATGGGATAATTAATTAATACCATGAAGAAAGTCCGTGGGACTATACTATGCAGTTTGTAACCAAGTGACCTCGTCTAGTCTGAAGAGGGCTCCAGAAGGCCTAACTGAGGAAGCAGCACCTCAGCTGAGGCTTGCAGAAGGGACAATGGGGACCTGGCAGGTAAAGAAAAGAGGAAAGAGGGCGTGGCTGGGGACTGTGCCGGCCAGAGGTGTGGCTGCAGTGTGGCTCCAGCTCATGGCTGCCATGCATGAGGGCCCACGTTGCCAAATTCTAGCTTCCCAAAGGAACCAGAAATCTGGATTTTTATGTGAGATCTCTCAATGTTTAAATGTTAAGGAAATAATTTTTAAAACACACCTACAGAAGGAACACAAGATCTGCGCATTTTGTATGATAATCATATCTCAATTTTTGGAAAATCTGCAGGCCAGATTAGCCCACGGGCTGCCAGTTCTTGACCTGTGACTCCGCTGGGTGTTGGGGGCAGGGAGAGAGGCAAGGGGCCTCCAGACAGACACCAGTGTTGGTGACACAGAGAACAGGGAACACAGTACCAGAGGAAACTGGGGAGGCGGAGTCTTGAAGGCCATGGAAAGATCTTGAACCTAATCCTTTTAGACAGGAAGAAGCCATTAGAGGCTCTGAGCTGGGGAGCATGAGCCCAGGGCCGTGCAGTCCGCAGGACGCTCACGTTCGTGGTTTATATGCTCTGCTGCTCACACATTCTAACGTGTTCCTCGCCCTCTCGCCCCGGGAGGCAGGCAGGCCCCTTCCTGTCAGGCAGAGGAGGAGGCTGAGACCCAGAGAGCAGGCAGAAGCCACTCAGCTCTGTGTGCCCTGAAGGTGCTAATCAGGGACCAAGGTCTTCAAGCTCACCCCTGCCAACCACCCTTAGGCGGCTCTTGCCACCTTCCCCCCAGGAATCACCTCTGAAGCGTACACACCAGGACACTCTCACAGGAGCTCTCTGGACAGGGGCGCCTCTATCCCCTGGCCTTGCAGCCACGTCCTCTGCTCCTGGGGGCTGTGGCCAAGGCTGGGGCAATCACACCACTGGCCTCAGGCAAATCCATGTTTGTCGCTGCTCCCAGGAGCCTTCAGGGCATCTCTATCCTGCCTCTTGTCCCATTCAATCTCATCCTGAAAGGGTCTGCTTTACAAAACCAATGCGCTCATAAACAGTCCTGGGCACAGCATAATAATCTGTCTGGTAATAAAAACCACATTTTAAATGTACCAGAAACTTACTGCGTAAAAGAATTCTACTATGACTCTTTTTGAAAAGTGAAAAATTCTTTCATAAATGGAATAATCACTTCCTAATTTGTTCTTTGTTTAGCTCTGAACACAATTAGCTTAAAATGGTTCTAAGGCTGTCTCTGTGATCACTCCTGTGGGACCTCAGTGGATAAGATTCACATCTGTGTGGGGCTTTAAATGTTCCAAGGTACTTTAGGTCTGTTCATTCACCCCGTTAGGTGGAGGCGACAGACGGAGGCTGGAGGCCGGGCAGGTGAGCAGCTGGTCCCTGGGACCAGGCCCACCCTGCTGTGCCCCACTTGTGGTCCCTGAGGCTCTGAGCCCAGCTGCAGGCCTCTGCCATGTCTGTCCACGCACTTCCCTGCACCAGCCCCACACTTTCCCAAGGATACAGCGTAGCCAGCAGGCACCCAGTGGTGAGGCAGGAGGGGAACAAGGATCCCAAAGCCGATCACAGCGAAGAAGAGGTACAGCAGCCAGGCCACAATCTGGAGCGGGTGAGGGGGCCAGCTCCACCCATTGCGGCGGGATCTCTGGCCTGGCAGCTCCAAGGAGGGTCCTCTGGCCTGCGTGGGCGCCGTCCACACACTCTTCTCAGGAGCCGTCTTGTTGGAGGGCTTGTTGCAGATGTTCATCTCCAGAGGAAGAAAGCAGCAACAGCATTGTCCGGAGGAGGCCCTGCTAGAGCCCAGGGCCCCACTGCAGCCAGGTTTTAGCATGGGGCTGGCAGGCTGGGACCTGAAGCCACCACCCAGCTACTCTGCAGGGGAACCTGGGGTTCTAGCATGACGGAGACGGGCAGTGGGGGAGGGCGGGAGCCCCAGAGCAAACTCTGGCCCCAGTCTGGCCAGGACAAAGTAGGAGGGCCCAGGGTTTATTCAGGACACAGTGTGGCTGCCTGTTACTCAAAGTGCTCTGTCTCTACAGCCATTAGAGTTAAACCCAATAAGACATGTTCTCATCTGGTAACAATATCAGGCTGGGGCCAGAGCGATGAGAACACATGCTGATTCTGTCAGGATTAGTCACCTCTGTCCTGAGGTCCAAATGCAAGTGTCACAGAGGGCCCCCGTATCGTTTGCTAAGGGAAACAGGAAGTGGGGGTGCTCAGGAAGGGGTATGCCTCTGCCCCTCAGCAGACACAGAATCCCTTCAGGGCTGGGGGTCCCTGAACCTCTGCCCCACACTGCAGAAGAGCTCCTTGGGGTTTCCTGGCTGGGGAGGAGCCAACACACATGAGAGGGAAGGATTCCTCCTTGCTTCCCTCCAGCAGCAGAAAGGACCACAGCTCTCTAAGTAAACCTGGGCCTCTGCACAGATTTACCTGGAAAGGTGGGCTGATGCCCTCTGACCGACTTGATGGAGCTCAGGGCAAGGCCAGGCCTCGGTCAGAGCCAGATCACCAGATGGCAACAACCCCCACTCCACCCGGCCCCCTTTAGCCCAATAGCTGGCCTGGTGGCCAAAGATAAATGCAGAGCGGGACAAGGTGGGCTTGTTGTAACAGGAGGGAGACTCCCCCCCAGTATCATCTGGGCCTAAGACAGGACTGCAGCTGAGGCAGGCAGTGCCACACCTACGGAGACACTTGGTGGGAAGCCCAGGAGCTGGGACAAAATCCTGGTAGCTGGACTTTCCTTTCGGGAGCCCCTGGGCCAGGGAACGTGACTAAGCAAAAATGGTGTGGCAGACACCCCCCTCAGCACACCTGCCTGTAATGCCCTCCGCACTTCTCAGCCCAACGAAATGAGACTTGATCATCAGAGCCAACCGCTAGAGTCCCCACATCCAGGAAGCTTTCCCCAATATCCCAAGTGGAGTCAGGGGGCCCTCATGCTCAGTCCTATTGAGCAAGTCACTTTGTCATTTGGAACACTTGGCCATCCCTATGTCCACCCCCCTGTTATGACAGCTTCCCCCAAAGGCAGCAAATGTGTTGTGATTCATTCTCCTCTGACCTCCACATACCCTCCCCCAAGCACCCAGAATTGTACCTTGTACATAGTAGATGCTCAGTAAACATTTGCTGACTTGAAAACATCTGAAATAAAAGGAAATGTGGGCACAGTAACGGAGCGGAATCTTGGCCCTACTCACCCTACCCTCAGTGCTCCCAGCCTGTCCCCCGCCTGTACAGCCATCATGCACTCACCCCTCCCTGACCCCAGCTCCCTGTGATGACTGGCTGTCACCCCGACTGCTGGACAGTCACTCTTAGCCACTCTGTCCTTCAGTCCACCAGAGGCTCAGAGGCTCCTGCAAGCCAAGCTTGGCATTGAAGTCACCTCTGAGTAGTCTCATCTCAAAGCTAAACTGAGTGATCTTAGTTTTCTCCCAGGGATTCAACTGGAATCCTTTGGTCACTTACCTTGTCTTAAATAAGATGTCACAAAAGGAAAAGAAAAAACAACACCAGCTTTGGAGGTAACAGATGTAGGTTGAGTTTTTAGTTCTGCACTTTCTAGCTGAGTGGCCTCAGTTTCCTCATCTGAAAACTGGGGGTGGGGATGCCTCCCTAGGGCGGCCTATAGATCAGCAACACTGTGGGTAAATCCTTCAGTGACACAGAAACACTCACTATGTGCTAGATGTTATCGTTACCCTTAACTAGCTCTCTGGTTTGTCTTCAGATCTTCAGACTGAAGCTACTTCATCTGATAGTCTCCGAGGTTTATTCTCAAAGTGATGGGGTTGGCCACAGTTGCTTTCTTAATTCAGTGGCCCTAAGGAACACACTACCATAAGAGCTAAGCCACTGGATTGTCATTCTAATCTTGTCACCTCTGATCAAAGGTGACAAAGGTGGTCAATGAGCTGGCATCACTTGCTTCTGAATGTCCCCAGAGGTAGCAAATCTTTGTCCTTGATTTTTGGAAGCAGTAAAAGGTCATTAGGTCAAGCCCTGTGAATACAGTCTGGCTGGGTGGTTCTGCTCTGGGGCACATCCCTGGGGCTGAGCGGCAGCTCTCCTGTGATACCATCACCAGGGCAAATGCCTTGAAGAGAATCCATGTAATCCCTAAATTCTGGCTTTCTCTTTGCCATCCCCAAAGCCCAACAACCCTACACCTTGAGGGAGTTTCCGAGGAGGGAAACAGAGGCATGTGGCTGATGCGTCCCCACTGCCTGGCAGTGGCCACAGGCAACCCCAGTGCTGTTGCATCCCAGACTCCTGGGGCAGGAGAAGTTACCACCTGAAGCCAGGGGCCTGCCACCAATAGCCTTGGGGACGGTTCTGACCCCAAATCAGGTTACCCTTGGCCCAGAGAGGTACTACTTGCCACAGACTGATGTGGGGATGGTGCTGTCGGCCAGAACTCCCTCGCAGCAGCGGCAGTGTTCTGGAATAGACACCCAAGCTGGCCAGGAGGCGTGCCGCCTGCCCCGAAAACCCTGGCCAGCCAACTCTTGACCAATTACATTGTCTCTTGCACAGTTGGTGGCCACACATTCCTTTGGACCAAAAGATTTTGATTAAAAGGGTTGGGAGGACGGAAAGAATCCTCTCAGCACTTCTTTCTCTAGGAGAGCGGATTGAAAGATGTGTGGCTCTACTCCAACAGCACGGCCAGCTGGCACATGCAGACATTGGCCCGTCAGCACTTACTGTGGCCCAGCCCCTGTGTACACCGAGGATGCAAACCCAGTTGCAACCCAGCGCCCTTTGGGGCTTCCTTTCTGGGGGCCCAGAGAGACACAGACAGACATCAGTGCAGAGGGTGAATGAGCATTCTGGCAGCCCATGCCAGGGCCAGCCATTCAGTGTGACAGAACATGGGGTGGACACGATGGCGGTGGAGGGAGGGAGTAGAGAGGGGAGGGTCCGGTGAGAGATGAGCCCTGAGGAACTGTAGGACCCAGATCACAGGGGACCTACGAGGCTGGGTGGGGAAGCTTGGGCCCTGCTGAAAGAGCCACAGGGAGTCAAAGGGAGTTTAAAGCAGGAGAGTGACATGATGGTGAGGGGTGTTTTGGAAAGCTTTCTTACCACACAGAGGACAGGGGAGGTGACACCACAGCAAGCTGGCCCAGTGAGGCCAGCAGCCCAGCAGCCCTGTGCTTTGGGAGGAGGTGGTCAGCAGGTGGGGGTCAAGCCTGCAAGCTCCCTCTGCCTACCTGGCACCCCCGCTGCATCTGTGGTGGCTGAGAGGTCCATGGGCCTTGGCAAAACATTCTCCATGTACTTTCTGCTTCCACAGAACAAACCCTAGAGAGTTAGGCTGGCGGGGATAAAAGGAAGTGTTATGGCCACAGGTAGCTGCCGCCCAGGTAAGCCAAGGACACACATGGCTTCTGAGGCAGGCGGGAGGGGCTGTGCAGGCCCTTCCCTTGTCCCCACAAGGTGAAGGCCATTAGCAGGATGACAATAATCTATTCCTGTGACCACTCACTTGCTAAAAGCCTCAAATAGTGTTTTCAAAACAAGGTTAGGCTATCTTAATTGACATTCTTAAGTTAAACGAAGGAAATCAAAGGAATCTTAACATCTTAAGTTCTCATTCTGGTTACACGGATGATCTACTTCCCTCCCGCCCACCTCGGCTCCCACCAAAAAAAATATTTAGGCATGTTGTTCTGAAATTCATGCATGGCATTGTCAAAGGAACCAGGCTGAGAGATTGGAAAGGCCCTCCTGATAGACTATGGGCATTCCTGGATTCCGGCACGGTGTGTGAGGACGTCACACATCAGAATAATTACACTAACGAGGGTTTGTTGGGGGAGACTAAGGGGGATGGGGTCAGAGGAGAAAATGACAAGGCTAAAGCAGGGGCTTGGAGGGCTCAGAGCCACCAATGGGGAGAAGCAGATTGAACCAAGGAAAAAGGCCCAGGCCTGGAGACAGAGCCTTTTCTGGTTCCTGCACTGTCGCTCACAGATGGAGGAACCTAGGGACAAATGTCATAGATCCTCCTCCTTGGATCTCTTCTGTGCTCATCTTCCAAAAAAGTTAGACAGAAGGCAATTTGGCAATGTCTACCAAACTTTAGAACACATATTATACCTTTTGGTCCAGACATTCCACCTCTGGGTGTTTATCTTATACATGTATATACTCTCAAAATACACAAAGATTCATTGCAGTGTTGTTTGTAATAATAAAGGACAAAAAACAATATAAACAAACTATGGCACATCCACACAGTGGAATGCTATGCAACATCAAAAACAAGGGATTAAAAAAAAAGGGATGAAATGATCTTTGACACACAATAAGTGAAGAAGCAAGACATAGAACAGTTGTAAAGCGAGCTACCAAGTGGAAAAAAATGAAGGGGATTAATAAACATTTATGTTCCTATATGTACAGACTCTCTGGAAAGAAATGCGAGGAACCAAACACAGGGGCAGCCTCTAGGAAGAAGTCTAGGCCTGAGGGCTATAAACTAGAGATTTGCAATTTTTTATTATATCATAAGCATATAGTGCTCTTTTTGGGGGGGGACAGTCTCGCTCTGTCACCCAGGTTAGAATGCAGTGGCGTGATCATAGCTCACTGCAACCTCAAATTCCTGGACTCAAGCAATCCTCCTGCCTCAGCCTCCCAAGCAGCTGGGACTACAGGCGAGCGCTACGACGCCAGACTAATTTTTTTTTTCTATTTTTGGAGGTTTTGCTCTTGCTCAGGCTGGTCTCGAACTTCTGAGTGCAAGGGATCCTCTGACCTTGGCCTCCCAGAGTGCTAGAATTATAGGCGTGAGTCACTGCGCCTGTCCCATATGCTTTTGAAAAAAAAATAAATGATTGAGGGGTGTCACCTCTTGTCCTCCTGGCTCCACTAGGCTGCCGTGCAGACCAAATGCACTTGTGTGTCCAGAGCCCCGTACCACGCCAGCCAAACAAGGAATTCCTGCCCAACAACCACGCAACAAGAGTGTTTGGTTTTACTGAAATGCTGTCTCACTCTTGAAAGCAATTCTGAGTCGCTCAGCTGCACAGCTGTGAGGAAGAGCTGTTAGGGGTCTTGTCAAAGCTAGAATCAGACAACCAGGCAGCACAAAAGAGAGGTTGCTGGGCAGGGCCTTGTTTGTCCTTGGCCAAGGCCAGCTCAGCTCTCTGTGACTCCCAGAGCCCAAAGGGAAGGTGCACTCCACAGGAAAGTTCTGCTCCTTAAGCTTCTTTTCTTTCTGCTAGAGGATTTATGGCTTCTGTGTGAGAGATTTTCTGTCTATGGATATTCCTAAGTGAGTTTTCCACTTTTTCCCAGAATCTGCTTTTGAAATAATTTTCACTGAGATTTAACAGATGCCCAATTTAACAACCTAAAGGGGAGCTGGAAAGAAATAGCTTCCCAGTGCACATTGTTTGACACTGTAAAAAGTCACTTACAAAAGATTTTTAGGGACGAGTACTTTGTTTATTAAAATTCCGCACAGGTGGCAGAGAAGTCTCTCAGTGGCTGGGAAAATTCTGGGAAGTGGCTATAGTTCAACCAAGGGATGCATATCACACAAATCCTAGAAAATAAACTGGAACTTCAAGCTGTTCTCAAAGACCTCTCCAGTCACTGGAGATGTGGCTGGGCCCTCACTTTCTCTCTCATGAAAAACACGCACAAGTCTGATGCTATGGCAAGAAAAGCTCGAAACCTCAATCATTCCTAAGTTGGTGTGGTCTGCAAATATCTTCTGTGCCATTATTCTCCTGAAGCAACCACTGCAGACTGTTTGGGATCCAAGTTAAGGGGACAAGAAAGGCAGTGGCATGGAGCAGAAACAAGGCTAATGAAGGGGAGGCAAGGGTTGTTTGTTGATTTTAACCAGGAAATCAACTCATAGACTGTAGGAGCCAGCCTTGGGGAACACCCACCAAGAAACAGTCATTAAGAACAAAACTGTGACAGAACAAAATAAGGAAAACAAAAGCAAAGCAAAACAAAACAAAACCTGGCTAATTGAGTGCTGTTGTTGCTTTGATTGCATCTCATGGTGATTATACCTTTACAAAGCCATCTCTCACAGTGAACCACCAGTTCCACAAAAGCAAGGACCACCCTTCACCCATGTCTAAACCCAGTTCTTCTTCAGTAAAGGATGTTAAGCCATTTCTTACCATTTCTGCTGCCATCGTCCTAACCCAAGCCTCCATCATCGCTCTCCTACACTGTTTCAACAACAATAACCAAACCTAGCATTTAGAGGGCACTTATTCTGTGCCAGACACTGCTTTAAGGACTTTGATGGAATTTACTTATCCAACCTCCAAGGGTTGGACAAGGTTGTGGGGAGTGGATAAGTAAATTTCATTTCAAGCTGTCCTCTCTCTGGTCACTGGTCTCATGGCCCCTCACTTTCTCACTCATAAGCAACATGCAGAACAAGATCACCTTTGCACAGATTAGAACGCTAGGCTCGGAGAGACTAAGTAAATTCTTCCAGGTGGCACAGCTAGACTGGCAGAACTAGGATGGCTCTCAGCTGACTTCCCAGTGTGCCCTGTCACAACCATGCTGCCCACGGCAGCCAGAGGGAGTTGAACTTTTCAAAACTTGAAACTCATCAAAACACTTAAGTGGTTTCCTCAACCTGCTGGGGTAAAGTTGACACCCCCCACCCGGGCCTGCAGAGCTCCCGTCACACTTTCTGTTCCATGATGTACTCTGCTGCCTCTAGACTTTGGCATTTGCTTTTCCCTCTTCCACAAACACCCTTCCTGTGCTCACATTGCTGGCTCCTTTCCAACCTTAAGGTCTCAGCTTAAATCTGGCCTTTTAAGACAGACTGTCCCTGACTAACCTCTCCATTTCATTACCAAAGCACTTAACCCGACCTGAAATCACTTTAGTCATGAATCTGGCGCCTGCTCTCCACTCCCCTCCTTAATACTCAGTGGGTTCTGAAGACCTGCCGCGTCTGTTCGGAGCCTTCTGTGCCCGCGCCTGGCACAGAGCCTGGCACACAGTAGGCGCTCAATGCAAATCTGTGAACCCGATGAACGCTGGAAGGAAGCCCTGCGTTCTGCCGGGTCCCTGGAACTCAGGCCACGGGCTCCAGGCCGAGGCGAGCCCAGAGCCCGGCCAGACCGCAGCAGCCGCGACCCGATGGCTCAGGCCAGGCTCTGAGGTGAGAAACGGGGCGGGGGCTCCTCACCTGAGCGCCACGGCTGCCGCGCCAGATCAGCTCTGCCAAGGTCAGCCAGCGGTTCGGCCCTCGCGCCTGGCCGTCCACCCTCCCGAGCTTCAGACACTCGCAGAGACGGTCCCCGGGACCAGGCGGCTACACGCCCCGGAGCGGGACCCCATCCCGGGCGGAGATTGGGCTGGCGTGTCCTCAGGCTCCGGCTCTGGCGTGTTGGCGGCGAGGCCAGGCCAAGCCAAGACCGGCTGGGCCTCGTCCGGCGCTGGGCCCGTTCCCCCGGCAACGGCGCAGGCTACGGCGCCCCACAGCGGCCAAACCGCGCTGCGTCACTTCGCGCCTGTACCCTGGCTCGGGGCGGGGCTTGCCAGGGACCCCCTGGCGCCTCAGCCGGCCGGTTCCTGGTTTTTTTTCTAACCTTTCTCCTAGAAAACCCACTTTCCCCCATCGCGGGTCCCCAGTTTGCCTTCCCCAAATCCTAACTTGTCACAAACACGCCCCCCATCCAGTTCCTCTCCGGAGACCACCACTCTCAGGAAGACCCTCCCTCAGTCAACTTGCACACTTTAATGAGAGTATGTGCTGGGCACAGGATATACCATGGGGAACAGCCACGAGATCCCGGCCCTTCAGGGAGCTACAGGTTAAATGGGAAACTGATCTAGACAAATAAATTACGCAACTAAAAATGCAGGTACCCCATCATATAAAATGGTAAGTATAAGAGCTTAAAATATGTAGTGCAAAATATTTCTTTATTGCTTTTAAATCAAGCATAAATCCTACCAAAAGCCCACATCTTCCAAGCTGATGGGAGATTCAATCTTGGCCTCTATTGGGCTCCTCTTAGCCAAATCATTCCACAGGACTCATGATCTCCTGCAGAAAAAAAACAAAACAAAAAACCTTCTAATCCTGGGTCTTCTTCGGTACTGAGGCTACAGCCATTGGCCCAGAAGTTTTCTGGTCTGGGCTGTGTGGGTGGGGCCATGCCTGATGAGGCCCCCACCCCTACCAGGGGCTGCCAGGTACAGACACCTGCTTGCTCTGTTCCAGGGCCTGCAGTCTCTCTTCCCTTTCCCTTCTCCCCTTCTCCTTGGGGACACTCAGAATGGATTCTCCTATGAGCTCAGTCTTTCTCAAAAAAACAGGAAGAGCTTTTGTCTTCTGCTAGCTGTCCTATCCAGATCTCCAAGGCCCTAAAGTGGTGAGCAGCTGGCTAGCTATCTTCTCAGAATGGGCAGAGACAGAAAACATGCTATCTCGAAAATGTGTAAGGCACAGGCATACAATAAAAGCAACATAACTATTCATGCTCACATACCAGTTGTGTGGGTCCTTATGCCAAGTGATTTAAATTCTTGTTTTCAGGACTGATAAGCTCAAATTTGATGTGGAATCAATATCAATGCTACTCTGGCTTCAGAAATACAAGATGACTCTTTCACTCTTACCTGAATTGGAGAAATGAGGGTCAAACAGAGATAGTGACCCAGAAATCAAGGTGGAGGATGACCCCATGTATGCCCACAGGAAGAGGAGGGGACCTAAGAGTCACAGCCTTCTAGACCCTGGATCCACCTGCCTTCTGCGCACCTCTCCTGGATGTCCCATGGTGTCTTAGATGTAATCCATCCCCAGATGCCTTCTTTGTCCTTGCCACAAACCTGCTCCTCTCTCGGGCCCTCTGACAGGTATCACCGTCAGTCAGCCCATCTCTACACTCAGGCATCTTCCCATGTCTCTCCTGCTAATCCTTGCCCACCTAACCCAAATAGTCCCCAAGATCAGAGTGTTCTCCCTCTGAAACATGTCCTGTATCCATTCTTCCTGCTCCACTGCAGC
The DNA here is from genome assembly GCA_963575035.1 of Avahi laniger. NCBI lineage: Eukaryota > Metazoa > Chordata > Mammalia > Primates > Indriidae > Avahi > Avahi laniger. Next base: position 75,932 of record CAUYSK010022289.1, on the reverse strand, counting down.
CCAGACCACCAGCATCTCCCTTGCTGACCCTTCAGCAGCCTCATGTCTGGTCTCCCTAACATCAGCCTACTATTTCCAAGCTATGCTCCTCCCAGCTGCCAGGCTTGTCTTCCTTCCTCCTATTTGGTTAAAGGGAGTGGTAGTCTGAACAAGAGACCCCAAAGATTTCCTTGCCCTAATCCCCGGAACCTGTGAGTATGTTGCCTGATATGTCAAAAGGGATTTTGCAGATGAGATTAAGTTAAGGATCTTGAGATGGGGGAGATTCTCCTGGGTTATCTGGGTGGGCTCAGTGTAGTCACAAGGGCCTTTACAAGAGAGTGGCAGGAGGGTCACTGTGGGAGAAGGACATGTAACGATGGAACAGAGGTCAGAGAAATTTGAAGACACTTTGAAAATGGAGGAAGGACCGTGAGCCAAGGAAGGCAGGTGGCCTCTACAACCTGGAAAAAGCAGGGAAACAGACTCCCTCCTTGAGCCTCCAGAAGGAACCAGCCTGCTGTCACCTTGACTTTAGCCCAGTGAGACCGACTTCCAACTTCTGACCTCCAGAACTGTAAACATAATTCATTACAGCAGCCATAGGATTTCAAATGGTGTTAAGGGCACATACATTATAATAATAAATTAAAGCTGTTTTCAGTTGAACAGAAATTCAAGTGACAGCTCAGATTCCCGTGATGTCTGTGAGTGACTCCAGGCCAGGCTTTCTGAGAAGAGGATTCTCTCACCCCCAATCTGCTTTTTAAAGGCACAGGCAGTTAGAGCACATGTTCTTTCTGAGTCTGTTATCATCGTGTGGTCCCAATCTAGAAGCTGACACAACCCAGGACCCCCGACTGAGGAAGGCCACACATTGCTCATCCATAAGCAGGCAGAGGGCAGAGCAATTTTTCTAATGTGAAAGCACCGTCTCATCAGTCTTGTTTAAGATACTTCCATGCACACACATGCATGTGTGTGCCTTTAGGAGCAAAGCATGGAAGCCAAAGCATGGCTTCCAAGGCCCTGCTGGGCAAGCTTCTGGTCTGGGGCACTCATACCTGTCCTCTGTCCCTATTCTGTAGATCTTGGAACCAGCAGCATTTGCTTCCACCTGTAGGCCTTTTCCCCGCAGGGTTCCTTTTACCTAGAGAGTTGTTCCAGTTCCTCCCAGCCCCACTCCCGCTGCCAATTTCTATGAAAATGTGAGACACATTTTTCTGGGACAGAAGTTGGCCCCTCAGGCAGGGTTTGTTTCCTGCCTGGAGCTGCTGCCCCTCATGTGCAATGCAAGTTTGCCCAGAGAAGACCAGCCTGGGCCATGGGGAGAAAAAGGCCAACCGTGTTTCTATAGGCTTGCACACATGCATGAGAGTTGACTTACATGACTCTTTGAAACTGCCAGACACTCCGGGGCAGGCAAAGCCGGCTTACCCCGCCCTGGGCCTGAATAAGCACTATGTCCTTAGAGCCAGTATGTCCCCTGCTCCTGGCATTTCCTGTCCCAGGGCACGTCCGTGGTTACTTGGTTCTATCCCAATGCTGCCAATAACCAGCTGGTGACCTTGAGCCAATCTTTTAACCTTCAAATCTCAATTTGCTCTTGTGTGAAATGGAGGTGACAATAGCTACTGCACAGGGCTGTGATGAGGCCTGAAACTGTAATCGTGCACTCAGAGAGCGTTCAATGGCGCTAATCCTTGGTGCCTCTAATCTAGATTGTCCTTGTCTTTCTACCCAGAAATATGCTGTCCATTTCATCAACTAATGGAATTAAATTTAATTGTCAGATTAGCCTGGGTGGGAGATGGTCAGCCACAGCGCTTGGTTGCTGGGTCCACTTCATCTGGGTCACAGTACCCTCCCCAATGGGCGCTGCATGAGTCAGCCCATCCACCTGCCTTGTCCCCACGGCCACCAGCATCTCTTGCCCTGGCCAGCACCACAGCCTCCTGACTGGCCTCTCAGTTTCCACTGGGGGCTCCCTGTCCCCTGCTCCCTCATGAGACCATTCTCCTCATTCTGCCTGTGGCTGTCTTTGAAAAAAACAAAAACACATCAAGCTGATTATTTTGCTTCCTGCTTACAACCCTCAACAACTCTCCCTGCTCCTCCAGGAGAGGTATTTCCATATACCATGAAATTGGGATCAAAACCTCCTCCTCTCCCCGGCCACCGCAGTCTCCAAGACTGGCTCCAGCAGCCCAGCCTCGAGAGCTGCCCTTCCTTTCCTGGAAGGACTCGGCCCCCTCTATCCTAGGGCCTTTGCACTTGAAGCTCACACTACCTGGAAAGCCACTTCCTCTGGGAAAGCTTTCTCTGCCCCCAGAATAGAAGAGGTCATCACTCCCCACAGTGCCATGGGACTCTGCTTTCTAGTTCCTTCTGTCCAGGGCTACTTGATTGTTTAATGATCTGATAAGGGTCTGTCCCCCTAGCCAGACAGAGAACCCACCTGGGAGGAATGAAGTTTTTCTCTCTCACCACTCACAGTAGCTTCCTAGCACACAGCCTTGGAATGCAGTAAGCACCTAAGAAATGTGCTTGAATGAAAGAAGGAATGAATGAAAGGATAATACTACTTACAGGAATTCTGTGAAGGCTTTTGTAAGTAAATAACCACTCCTGGAATTATTTTTGTGTAAAAATCGACTTTCTTATATTATCATCCCTTCAACATAGTAAATCTGTTTTTCCCATGCCCCTTGTAAAGCTTTTTTTTTTAATGTGCTACATTCAAGACATTTTCCTCCCATTAATTTTTCCTTGTTAAGTGGTTTTTATGACTGCTTTGTGCTTTAAGAGAGAAGTACCATTTGGTATTTAAAATATTCTCTCAGCTTCCTTGGTGAGAAGGCTCTGGCAGCTTTCCTACTGTTGACTATAACCAGTACGTCTTGGAACACAATGTCACCCTTCCAGAACTCTCCTTAGACCTAGATAAAACTTACTCTATGTCTCCAGTTGGGGACAAGGTGTTTGGAAACAGCACCTTATGCAACAGAGCTGCCAGAGGGAGACAAATGAAATAAAATCATGGTGTGTGGAAAATGTGCCCTCAGAGTCCTAGGAACCAAAGTTTTAAAGCTTCTCTGCCAGTAATTCAGCTTTTATTTTATGTTTCTTGGAAAACTGAAGGCTTGTATTTATGACATGTGTTACCTAAGATGCAGAAATGGGAGGAGGTGATCCTGGCCCGTAAGGATTTCCTTTTCAGCCTGGTCGCAGCTGTCCTCTTTGCTCCTGACCCCTCTGCCCCTATCCCTGCAAGGCTCCCTGGGGTGGGGTGTTTCCTTTCAGCGCTGAAATCTATCTTTTTGCTTGCTCACTTCTTTGGAGAATGGTACATGCATGCAGAGTTGTCTGCTGTTCTTATTTTATTTCAAAAATGTGCAGGGCTGAGACACCTGAATTTTTTCCTCGAATACTTTAAAGTAAATTATATACTGGAACCTCTCAGACCTGCTCTCAGCGGAATTTCCTTTGAGTGTTCATATCTCAAAACCTTATGTAACCTGACACAATTATCTGAAAAAGCTCGGAATCCAAAAGAAAGGTGTTCTGAGCTAGGAATGAAGGTCGGAGCTGGGAAAGACGTGCCCTCTCCCCTGCCTGGGGACTGGAGCATATATTTCACTATGACAATGTCCAATTTACGTTCCAAAGAAAAATGCGAAGCCCCTGGCCCGAAGACCAGTGGGTGCACTTGCCTCCTCTCTCTGAGCAAGGAATCACTTAATGAGGGCTGCGGGGGCATTACAAAACCCTGGACCTGCCTGATGGTTAAAAATATTTCCATAACCATCTCCCGCATCTCGTCTTCCCAGGATGGAAGCAGGAGTGGCTTGGGCCCCTTTAGGGGTATAATCGCACCACTGACTGCAAATATCAACCCATCTGGGGAGCTGGGGTCCCATGCCAGAGGTTAGCACCACAAATGGGGTATATGTGGAAGGCTGGAATACATATTTTTACCAAGTGTTGGTCCAGATGATTCTGACTCAAGCCCAGCTCAAGACTCCCCCCAACCGCACCCCAACCTACCCTCGACACAAGGGAAATGGGGAGAGAGGATTACAGACCTAAAACTGGGCTCCACCGGGAGATGACCGGCATTCTGGAAAGCCCTCAGGCCACGAAGTTCTTTTTCTCCTCCTTTTGTTTGCACTTTTTGGAAAGACCAACCTCGCAGGCTATTTGCATACCAGCAGCGAGGGACCTCCAGGGAGAACAGGCACCACTCATAGGTGGTTGACTTTTCAAGGAATTCGTTGGAGAAAATTGTAGGCAAAGCTGTGAACACACCTCCCTCCATCTGGTTTCAGTTTATTTTTTTAAAAAATACAATTTACACAAGCCTCCCGACCAGCAATCAGAAAATATCCACAGCTTGGTGGTGGGGCCGGGTAGGTATTAGCCACCAGGGGTGGGGCTGAATTATGCATATGCAAATAAATTAAACCAGCCAGCCAACGGCAACTAATTTTTGTGTCTTTTACAGTTGTTTTGCCAAGAAAAGGCCTGAATCGGTGCTGGATGGAAGCTGTAAGGAAGCAGCTTTTTGGAATTAGTTTTTCACAATCAAGTTGCCTTATTCTGCCATTGGGAGATATTAATATGTTTCTAATCCAGAAGCAAATAAGAAAAGGCTGCCCACGGAATAAGGCCAACCTCCTGGGCTGAAGGCCAGAGGACAGTGTGGCCTGATGATTAGGAACATAGGGTTTGGACAGCTGTGTGACCTAGGGCATGTCACTTAACCTCTTTGAGCCTGTTTCCTTATTTATAGGAAGGGGATAATGATGGTACCTGCTTCATAGTGATGATGTGAGAATAGCAAATAAAATGAAGTACAAGCAAACCGAGCACAAGGACTAGCATGCAGCAAACACACAGTAAATGTGGAAGAGGATTATTAATAACTCAGAGCCACACTGAGAGTCTAGACTCCAAAGGGATTTCAACTGGAGTCAGCTGGCTCGTCCCTCAAGTGCTCTCAGCTGGGGCTTGCTTCTCCCCTGAACTGGTCCAGAAACCCCTACAGAGCACATTCTCTCAGTGTTTCCCAAACTCAAGAACCCCAGTCCCCAAACACCTGCCTTCCACCCTGGAGACAGTAAAAGAAGTTCAGAGGAGGCTGCTCCTGGCTTCCTGCATGTTACTGTCCCCTCTTCCCAGCCACTGAAGGGAGATTGCCTTCAGTTCAGTAACGGAAGGGCCTGATTTCCAGATACCCAGCCTAGACGGGACGCCTCTGAAAAATGGGGGGTTTTTCAGGGCATGCAGAGGTGAGTCACAATCTCCAGGGCTCCCATGCTACATGAACGATGTGCTGGAGACCACAAGCACCCAGCCGCCTCTGGGCTCAGCCCTTGCACGTCCACGGGCATCTCCCACTCAGCTTGTTTGGACAGACTGCTCTGTCCCTCATCTGGATGCAGCAACAAAACTCCCAGCCTCCCCTCTTCCCCAAATCTATTTCCTGGCCAACTGGGACAGGAGTCTCATTTGCTCAGACCATTCCAAGCTTTTCTTTGCCCTCAGAATGAAGTGTAATGTTGGGACTGGCCCAAGATTCAAACTGAAGTGTACTTGAGTTTGAGACCTTGAGCAATTTTCTTGGCCTCTGGATGCTTGGGTTCCCTTGAATATAAAACGGTGATAATGGCCAGGTGTAGTGGCTCACGCCTGTAATTCTAGCACTCTGGGAGGCCGAGGAAGGAGGATCCCTTGAGATCAGGAGTGTGAGACCAGCCTGAGCAAGGGCAAGACCCTGTTTCTAATGGAAAAAATTAGCCAGGTGTGGTGGTGTGCGCCTGTGGTCCCAGCTACTTGGGAATCTGAGGCAGGAGGATCACTTGAGCCCAGGAATTTGAGGTTGCTGTGAGCTATGAAGATGCCACCACACTCTAGCGTGGGCGACAGAGCAAGATTCTGTCTCAAAAAAAAAATGGTAGGCCGGGCGTGGTGGCTCACGCCTGTAATCCTAGCTCTCTGGGAGGCTGAGGCAGGTGGATTGTTTGAGCTCAGGAGTTCGAAACCAGCCTGAACAAGAGCGAGACCCCGTCTCTACTAAAAATAGAAAGAAATTAATTGGACAACTAAAAATATATAGAAAAAAAAATTAGCCGAGCATGGTGGTGCATGCCTGTAGTCCCAGCTACTCGGGAGGCTGAGGCAGGAGGATCGCTTGAGCCCAGGAGTTTGAGGTTGCTGTGAGCTAGGCTGACGCCACGGCACTCACTCTAGCCCGGGCAACAAAGTGAGATTCTGTCTCAAAAAAAAAAAAAAAATGGTGATCATGATGCGTCCCATAAAAGGCTATCATGAGGCATTTGCACCAAACCCAGGGCTTGGGAAAGAACAAGAAATGTGGCGGTCAGTGTGTGGAATGAATGTTGACGATGTGGTGGGGACCAGGTGGCTGCCAGCCAGGGAAGGGGAGGAGACCAGCTTTGGACATGCTGAATGTGGGGGGCCTCTGTGTGTTCAAGGGAGGCGTCCAGGGGCAGCTGGACACAGGGCCTGGAGTTGACAGGGAAGCCTTGGCTGGAAAGCCGGCGGGGGAGCCGCCAGCATGTGAATAGGGAGATGAGCTCATGGGGAAGGAGGGGCCAAGTGCGAGGCCCTCGCTGCCAGAGGTTCACCCACTAGCAGCAGAAGCTGAGAAGGAGGCTGAGCAGAAGAGGCAGAGAGGTAGGAAATGCGGCAGAGTGGCTTCACAGGCACCAAAGGGAGACAGGGCTTGGGACAGGAAAGAGTGGGCAGCAGGGCAGAAGCTTCGAGGAGGCCAAGTTAGCTGAAGGCAGAGATGAGCCTATGAGATTTGGGTTCTAGGAGGTCATTGACTCATTACATTTGGTGAGGTCAGGAGAGGAGTTAATCCCATGCTCAGGCAAGGGAGGGGAGAGTGGTGATGGTGATCACAGATTATAGCCACAGAGAAATTTGGCTGAGCATAGAGGGAGAGCACAAGAATGACACTTGAAGAAAGAGGTATAGGATTGAAGTTCCCAATGGGCAAGGCCAGAGCCAGTGCGCTTGCTGCTGGGAAGGGGCCAGCGGTTAGCTGTTATCTCTGCAGTGCCCAGCACAGGGCCTGGCATGCAGTAGGAACTCAATACAAGTTTGCTCTCTTTGAGGATGGGGAATAATGAGGTCTGGGGCCTTGGTGGAGAGACTGGCCATTGGCAGGCAGAGGGGCCCTTCTGCCATCTTGCTAGCGGAGGAGGGGTAGGGGTGCCAGGTGGGAGGCAGAGTGCAGGATAGGGTCTCTTGGGACTCTGCAGCCTCTGAGCTGGACCATAGAGGAAAGAAAAGGTGGTGAGTGAGTGCTTGGCTCCAGGATCCCAGGATAGCCAGAGGACAGAGTGGGAGGGCTCCTGGATACTGCCACTTGGCACACCCCGCCCCTGGACTTCTGCTTTCCCCATCCTCAAATCCAGCGGTGGCCTGCCTCGTCTTTATCCCCTTCAGAGCGGCGTCCTCCCCAAATGGCCAGCAGATGGCGCCAGGGAGCCGCTGGACTGCGCAGGAGGAGGCTGGAGCCAGTCTGCCGGCCTCCTACCAGCCCCTGGTCCTTCAGTGCCTGGGGCATGCTAAGGGTTTGGCTAACCTGGTTTCTGACCAAGGGGGTTTGGAGGTGGGAAAAAGGACTAAAGGAGACTGTGGGCTGAGGGCTTAGGGGCGGGGTGGCTCAGGGGCTCTACTCCTTCTGGTTGCCCTTCATTCCTCTGCCCTGCCAGGCCCTACCTTATCTGCGGGGCCTCCCGCCCTCTGCCCGCCTTCCCTTCTCTTCCCTGGAGGCCCCTGCCAACCCAGACTCCTGGTTCTGGCAGAGGCTGGTTCTCTGCCCCTAGGCAAGCACGACCTGGCACCAGGCCTCAGACAGGGCTGGGCCAGCCCCTCCCAGCCCTGACTGCCTAAACCACCTATTTCTAAAACGTCTCCACCTAATGAGGGCTAAGGGGTCGGCAGCATAGATCCTGCGGAGGATGCATAGGAGGATGGGGAGTTTCTATAAAATTGTGACAGATAGTCCAGCCCCAGCCAGACCCAAATCCCACAAGACTGATGGCTGTGCCCAAGGTGGCACAGTGTCCCCATGCTCTGCAGCCAAAGGCAATTCCCCAGTCTCCGTCCCCATCATGGGCATCCTGATGAGTCAGGATCCTTCATGTTTCCTTCATAGAACAGTACAACACCCTGCTTCTCAGTCACCCACCTTGCCTTCCTGCCCCCATCCCCTACCCTTCGACTCTTACTCTGGCTTTGACCTTGAAGGCTCAAGGACCCCCACCCCCTCTTCTACTTCCTTCCTCAGCCCCAAGGTGAAGCTCATCATGGGCTGAGGTGGAGTAGCTAGAGCTGGGGGAATCTGTCCATTCCATCCTCTGGAACTCAAATCAGGAAGCCAGGCCAAGGGCGCTGTGCCTACCCCTGAGCCTGGGCCATATATTCAGCGCAACAGGAGTCAGTGAATTTCAAAAAGGAATATTTCCCTGAGTTTCTAGAGGCAGGAAGACCCAGACCAAAAGAGAGAAAACTACCAGAAACACACAACACACACAAATGCACTCACATGCACACACAGGGTCATGGCATAGGGAGTGACGCAACTAAATGCTGTGGCCAAGCCATGGAGCCCTGTGCACACAAGTGCATATAAACACAGGCACACAAGGTCATGTACTCAAGGTCAGGCACACACACCCTCCTCAGGCAAGTCCTGCTTCCCAGGACCAGGGCCAGCCTGCCATCTGTACTTACAGAAGGAGGCATAGGTGGAGGCACAGGAGTGGCTCTGGGCAGGAGATGGGTCCTCCACCCAGTCTCTCTTCTTAAGTGGCTCTGGCTTCCAGCCCCCTCCCCGAGATTTCCCTGGCCCACCATGGGGCCAAGCCTGGGTGGCGGTGAGGGCTTTGGAGGCAGCATTGCCGGGTAGCCCTGGCACAGAGTCTAGGCACCTAAGAGAATGACCAACAGGGCTGGGAGGTGTGACAAAGAGTCATGACCTCCCAGGACTTAGAAAGGGGAGAGGTGAGGCACTGGGACAAGGCCTGGAGGCCCACAGGAAGCAGGGACCCCCTCTGCCATGGGCTGCACCTACTCCCCCCAGCACAGAGCCTGGCAGCCAGGTACTGGCAGCAACTCCCAGTGCCTCACAGAGCCCTGGCATGGATGCTAGGCACGGGGTGCCAGACATGGGGGTGGGGCAGGATGGGGGGGCCACTGGGCCACACGCAAACGTGGACCTTCATACACACAGGCAGAAATATGCCCTCACACCACTTATTTTATTCCCTGGGGATTCAGGGGAGCAAGGCAGGGCCTACCCTGTCTAGGTGGCCTTCACTGATTCCCAGGTGTCCCCACTGGCCTGGCTCTTGGAGTGAGAGGCGGGCCAGAGGTAATGGGAGATCCAGCCCCTTCCTGTGACGGCCCCTCACCGACACCCCGCACACATACATTTGTGCAGCAGAAGGTGGGGTTGTGTATCCCCAAGGCTGAGCCCTGGAGCGAAGGAGAAAGGCGGGACAGAGACTGTGAAGAACCCAGGAGGTCACCAGACTGCCCCCTGCCCCTGCCTCCCGCCCCCCAGGCGGGTTTTGTGGCCGAGAGCGGCTCAGGTGTGAGCGCGCCTTAGGGCGTGTATGCCGGGGACCTGCGGCCGCGCACCGCGTGGGAGTGCGGCGCGTGTGTGGACAGCAGCGGCGGCGGCGACCGAGCGAGGCGGCGAAATCCATGTGGGGATCCTGGATGCAGGTAGTGTGTCCCCTCGGGTGTCCCAAGCAAGTGTGAGCTGCATGTGCTCACCTGAGAGCTGCGGCTCCGCGGCCCTGGGCACGAGGGCGGGGGCGCGGGGGTGAGCGGAGGCCGGGCGCCGGGGCTGGACCGACCGGCCCTTTCCACAGCGCGGCCCGCGGCGAGGCGGCTGCTCCTCGCGCAGCAACTTTGGGACTTTGTTCCGGCTTCTTCTAAAGCGGATCTGGCCGAGAGGGAGGGGCGGGCGGGGGCACCTGCCCGGCGGGGGGTGCCTGAGGGAAGTGGAGGCAAGCCCCGCCCCCGCCCCGCCCCGCCCGCTCTCCGCCCCTGGGGCTCTTTATAAGCTCTGCCCGAGGGCGAGCGGAGAGAGAAGGCGAGTGTCCCTCCCGCCCCGGGCTGTTGTTCCCCTGCACCCGGCGCCCGGGCCCGGAGTCTCTCTCTGCTCCCTAGCCAGGCCCCCGCCCCGCCCCGCCCTGCCCCGCCCCAGCCCCAGCCCGACCCGGCCGGGCCGCCATGGAGCGCTGGCCTTGGCCGTCGGGCGGCGCCTGGCTGCTCGTGGCGGCCCGCGCGCTGCTGCAGCTGCTGCGCGCAGACCTGCGTCTGGGCCGCCCGCTGCTGGCGGCGCTGGCGCTGCTGGCCGCGCTCGACTGGCTGTGCCAGCGCCTGCTGCCCCCGCCGGCCGCACTCGCCGTGCTGGCCGCCGCCGGCTGGATCGCGTTGTCCCGCCTGGCGCGCCCGCCGCGCCTGCCCGTGGCCACTCGCGCGGTGCTCATCACCGGTGAGTGCGCGGGGCGCGGAGCGCGGGGACTCCAGGCTCGAGGGCGGTATTGGACACTCAGAGGACTCCCCGTGGGCACGGCCAAGGCGGATTCCCCAGCGTGGGAGTGGGAGAGTTTCCCTCCCCTGGGTGCAGGGAGCGAGCCAAGTAGGGAGCGCCCGGCACCTCCCCAAGTCGAGTTAAATACCTGCCACTGCCGGGAGTGTTGGAGGAAAAGTGAGGCAGGGAGTGGACAGGTGCCCAAAGGAAACGTGGCTGAGAAAGGGGGAGCCTCCTGGAGTTTGGGGTTTACGCAATGCCCTTCCCGAAGAGAGCAGGGGGCAGTGCTCTGAGGGACTTCAAAGGGCTTGAGAAGGAAAGATAGTCACCCCTTGAACTCCGTCTGCCGCCTATCATCCTCACGTGGAACACCCCATCTCCTATTCTCTGGGTCCGGAGGAAAGCTTAGACGGGAAGCTGCCCCCTGTTGGCTGGGATCCTTTGAGTTCACAAAAGCTTCAGGTCACCATGCAGGGCAGCTGGGCATTCAGCTGCCTCTCGGGTCCAGCCACCCCCTACCAAACTGCTGAGGTAGCAGTCCAGAGGCTGCACCCAGCACTCCACCCCCGGTCCCTCCTGGTCCTCAGTGCCCAGGAAGGAGATCTTGGAGAGGTGGGCTCAGGTGCCTCTGGCCACCTGGCTGAGCTCCTTTGTCTGGAGCAGGGAATAAATCTGTCACCAGAGTAAGGGAAGGAGAAGGGAGGCTGGAGGCCCAGCAGGAAGTGGGGAGGGGGAGAAAGGCCAGGGGGCACTGGTTCCATTGCATGGGGGGAGGCGCAGCCTAGTCTCTCCCCCAAGCCCCATGGCTTTGGACAAGTGCTCTAGCCTTGTCTTTACATTAGGCCTGGGCTAGGGACAGCCAGCACACTGGCTTCTCAGAGACCTCGGTCTAGTAGGTGGCCCTGCATGATCAGATGGGCCCAGGAGAACTTCCCAGAGGAGGAAATCCTTGCTCTGGGCCTCAGATGAGTGGAGGTAGATGGAGTATGACAGGTATCCTGGATCAGAGAAGGGGTGTGGGACAAAGGCTTAAAGCAGGAATATGCACGGTCTGGGTAGGGGTCAGTGTGCTGCAGGGTATGGTGGGATATGAGGTTGTGTGCTTGGGAGGGCTTTGAATGTCAGGTAAAAAGCCAGACCGCTGAGGCAGGGTAGAGTGGGTGAGGGTGGCACGAAGGCTTTGGGCTTCCACAAAGATGAAAAAGGGCTTAGGTTGGATGGGAGAGACTCAAGTTCAGGGGGCAACATGGAGCCTCAGGGGACCTCGGTTTCCTAGGAGGTCAAAGAAGGAAAGCCAACAGACTCTCCTGGTGAGAAGCAGGTGTGAAGTTGTGGGCACTGCCGCCAGGGACAGGGCTGATCCCCTCCTGCTGTCTGATTTGTGAGCGGCTTTAACAGGCCCCGGGCGATCTGCAGGTACTAGTGGCCCCGCTATGCATCTTTCCTGAGATTTCACCTCAGTCCTTTGTGCTGCTGCTGTTACTTCTCCTAGCCTTGAGCCTGAGAGAGAGGTGAGAGCAGGGGTGCTTTCTGTGACTTAGGCTCCCCCCATCTCTGGTTGCAAAGCTGAGGCTGGGGGAGAGGACTGCCCATCCCACCCTGTGTAGGTGCCTCCAAGCTTCCCAATGCATTAAAAGTCTGGCGTTTCCTCGATTACCACCTGGCTGCAAATCAAGTGGGTAACCAGGCCATGCCCCACCTACCAAGAACATTGTATCTTGTGCCTGCCAGAGCTGCCACCACCTCAACCCCCCAAGAATGCCCCTGAGAACCGCTGGCCGAGGCTCCTCTTGGAGCTCAGGCGTGGGGTCAGGGTTTGGGCTGCGGGGCTGGGTGCCTGTGCGCATGCCTGTGTACATCTGTGCACTGGTGGATGGTAGGCATCGAGCCCATGTGAGAACATCCAGGCAGGTTGGAGGTATGTACAGGTATCTGAGTGTGTGCAGGTGAGCAAGACGGTGTGCAAAATGTGGGTGACTATGTTGGGATCACAGAGCTGAGGCTCTGAGAGGCCTGAGTTTCCCTTGGGAGGGCCTGTCTGCTCTGGAAGGCAGCTGAAGCAAGTGCACACACGTGCTCCCTCCCCTCCCCCAGCCAGGCTGGCCAGGGAAGTACCCCTTGGCCTGGGCTGCAGCCCCCAGCACGCAAAGCCCAGCTCGAAGCCCCCTGCCCAGCTTTGTTCTCTGCCTTGGCAGAGGGGGCGGGGCTGGGATAGGGAGGGGGTGCTGAGCCCTTCAGCAGTGGGGAAGCAGAGCCACTTCGCAGCTTCTGTGGGGCAGGACCACTGGCAGGACCACTGTGGATGTGGGGGGCAGTCTCCAGAGAGCCTCCTCCCTCACTGCTCCTCCCCCTCCCCTCACTGGCTCCCTGTGGAGCCAGGATCAGAATGGAAATAATCAAGGAAGCTGGGGTTTATAGGTACCAGGGACTCCCCTACTGGCTCTTCCTGGTGGTTCTTCGCGCTGCAAACCAAAGACAGGAAATTAAGCCTCCAGGAGTGGTCACTGACCTCAAATGACACTTGGTGGGTGTGGGAAGGGATACAAATGCAGGTCTTTTCCATCCATCATGGTCCCTGTCTTAGGGGCAAGTGGTCTGGGGCTCAGAAAACACCCCTCTGTTGCCACTGATTGGAGTGCCAAGGGTGGAGGGTGAGGGGCGAGGTGGGGAGGGCCTTCAGCTTGCCTACAGCCTGGAACAATAGCAGGGCATGTTGAGACCAGGAAGGGAGGGGGCTCAGGTTGTACAGGGCCTGCAGGATGGTGTCAGAGAGCCTGGGCTTCATCCTGAGGACTGCAGGCAGCCCTGGAAAGGTTTTCAGCAGCAGCAGAGTAATATTGTCATTTTTGGAAAGATCCTTCTGGCTCCTAGATGGAGAATGGATTCAGGGGGCTCAAGAAGGGACAGGACTAGAGAGGGGCTGCTTCAGTGTCCAGTCGGAAAGGAAGGGGGAGTCCGGGTGCCGTGGCTCACGCCTGTAATCCTAGCAATCTGGGAGGCTGAGGTGAGTGGATTGTTTGAGCTCAGGAGTTCGAAACCAGCCTGAACAAGAGTGAGACCCTGTCTCTACTAAAAATAGAAAGAAATTAGCTGGACAACTAAAAATATATGGAAAAAATTAGCCAGGCATGGTGGCGCATGCCTCTAGTCCCAGCTACTCAGGAGGCTGAGGCAGAAGGATTGCTTGAGCCCAGGAGTTTGAGGTTGCTGTGAGCTAGGACGACACCACGGCACTCTAGCCCAGGCAACACAGTGAAACTCTGTCTAAAAAAAGAAAGGAAGGGAGGCTTCACACTGATAGCTGCGAGCTCTGGCCTGACATCAAGCAGGTAGGACATCGGCACTGGGACTCCATCTCAGGCCGGCCTGGGATAGTCCTGACCTTCCTCTGTGCTGGCTGGGTGACTTTGGTGAGCAACTTAGGCTTACTAGGCCTCGGTTTCCTCTTCTGTAAAGTGGGGATCATAAGCCATATTTGATGGGGTAGCTATGGGGAGTCAGGGAGATGACGGCTATCAGAGTTGCTGCTCAGGGCAAAGCCAGCCAGAGATGGGCCTAGGGAAGGAGTTAGGGCTGTTGACTGCTGGTAGGTTGGGTGTCGATGGACCTGGATCCCATCCAGACCCTGGTGATTCTGGGGTTGTCTCCGGGTGGACTGGGCCACAGTGGGAGTTCACTGACTGTCCTGGCCTGGCCAGGTTGTGACTCTGGTTTTGGCAAGGAGACAGCCAAGAAACTGGACTCCATGGGCTTCATGGTGCTGGCCACTGTGTTGGAGTTGAATAGCCCCGGCGCCCTAGAGCTGCGTGCCTGCTGTTCCTCTCGCCTAAAGCTGCTACAGATGGACCTGACCAAGCCAGCGGACATTAGCCGCGTGCTGGAGTTCACCAAGGCCCACACCACCAGCACGGGTCAGTGACAGGTTCCACCAGGGGAGGGCATGGCCAGATGGGTGGAAAGGGTGCAGGAACTGGAGTTTTGCTGCTGGGCTGACCTGAGGCTTCTCTCCCCTGCTATGTGACCCCAGGCCTATGGGGCCTGGTCAACAATGCGGGTTACAACGAAGTGGTGGCTGACGTGGAGCTGTCTCCAGTGGCCATGTTTCGCACCTGTATGGAAGTGAACTTCTTTGGTGTGCTAGAGCTGACCAAGGGCCTCCTGCCCCTGCTGCGCCACGCTAGGGGTCGCATTGTGACTGTGGGCAGCCCAGCAGGTGAGTACTCTCCCCCACTGGGAAAAGGAGCCACTGTGCGGCAGAGGAGTGCTCTGGGAGCCTCTTGCCCAAGCTGAGCTGCCCTGCCCCCAACCTATCCCCAGGAGACATGCCTTATCCGTGCTTGGCAGCCTATGGGACCTCCAAGGCGGCCGTGGTGCTGCTCATGGACACATTCAGCTGTGAACTCGTTCCCTGGGGGGTCAAGGTCAGCGTCATCCAGCCTGGCTGCTTCAAGACAGGTGGGGCTCTTGGCTGGGGGTGGGGCAGGCATGGGGCCTGGGGCTGGGAAATGAGGGGTGGGCATGGTCTTATGGGGGCAGGGGCAGGGCTGAGGAATGGGCATGGCTTTGGCTAAGGGTGTGGCTTTGACTAGAGGCATGGATCTGCTCTGACCTTGCTACCTCTTCCCCAGGGTCTGTGACAAACGTGGACCAGTGGGAGGAGCGCAAGGAACGGCTGCTGGCCAACCTGCCCCGAGAGCTGCTGCAGGCCTACGGCAAGGACTACGTCGAGCACTTACACAGGCAGTTCCTGCATTCACTAAGCATGGCACTGCCCGACCTCAGCCCAGTCGTAGATGCCATCACAGATGCGCTGCTGGCAGCTCAGCCGCGCCGCAGGTATTACCCAGGCCGTGGCCTAGGGCTCATGTACTTCATCCACTACTACCTGCCTGAGAGCCTGAGGCGCCGCTTCCTGCAGGCCTTCTTCATTAATCACTGTCTGCCTAGGGCACTGCAGCCTGGCCAGCCTGGCCCTACCTCTGCCCAGAACACAGCCCAGGACCCAAACCCAAGCCCAGGCTCTTCCCCAGTGGTGGCTCGCTGAGCTGTGTGCAATATGGCCCCACCACTCCAGCACGGGAGGCTCCAGGAGCCCCTGGCCCTCCCCTGGGCATTATGACCCCCCATCTGCCCTTGAGCCTGGCCTAATGAACCCCAGTCCCCCACTGCTGATGCCCAGTCCAGGCCCGGTGAGACTGAGGTTTCCCAGTGAGCCTCAGGGCCTGTCCACTGCTTCATGAGCCCAAACAGACCCTCCTGGGCACAACGCTCTCCCCTGCAGCTTGGAGAACTCAGCTGGTGGGGAGTTTAGTGTAAAACTTCACCATAGCCTTTGACAGGACCCTGCAGACAGTGCCTCTGCAAACTAAGAAGTGACTGACTGGGTGGGCTGGGGAACCCTCGGGATCATTCCTGGGCACCAGTGCCTCGGTGCTGCAATCGAAGGGTGAATCCCAACTGTCTCTTGACCGGCTCAAGAATTCAGGCCCCAACTACCCACTCCCAAGCCCCTCAAGCCACAGGGAAGCTGCCTACCCTACTTTCCGATTGCCACTTCTTAAATAAAGTTTTATTTCTCCTAAGGTGGGGCAGATGCTGTGTTTGGAGGGGGTAGCTGCCAGGTTGGCTTGGTGACAGGGTGTGGTTCTGTGACGGAGGTTGGGAACTCCTGGGGCTCAGCAAGGGGGTGGGGGCGCTGGGCACTGAGCTAACCGGGCTCCTCTGGTAGCCTCCGTGGTTCACACCTCCCCCTCCTCCACTGATCTCGGGCAAATCATTTATCCCTTGGTCTGTGTTTCTCATAGAGAAATGTGGGTAATGACCCTGAAACCTGGGAGTTGTGGGGCTCAATGAAGCAATCAGGGAGGTTAGGAGCCCTCTAGGGCCAGGACCCAGCTCCTCAGGCCTGTGTCTACACCTGAGCCTGCAGCAGAGGGAAGGGCTATCTTCCAGTGACACCCCCACCCTGAGGAATCCGGGCTGCTGACAGAGAGGGAGGTAGAAGGCTTCAGCAAGGGGCAGGGTCACGAGGGAAGTTAGGGGTCTGGGAGGGGTACACGGGCCCAAAGGAGGCAGCAGACGGCCAGTCTTAGAGAGGGAAGTTTTATTGTCTCAGAGGGGCAGAGCTACTTGCGCCTGCCCCAAGGACACACACGCTCTATCCTTCCCATGGGCCATGGCTCTGGGAGTGACCCACAGAGGGGAGAGGAGGCTCACCCTGCCCCCAGGGGTTCTCAGGTTAGGGAGGGACATGAAAGTGACCACATGCTTCTCAGACACGTCAGCGGCTGTAAACATAGGGCTGAGGGGGCCTCCTTACTCTGGAGTGGGTCTTGGTTCAGCCTTAGTAGGGGGAGCAGGTGCCCAGCCCCTTTTCAGGCCTAAGAGCCGTCTCGGAGAGGGTCAGGGAAACTGGGCAGTCACTAGGACAGTGTGCCATCCCCAGGGCAGGCAGATGAGCCATGGGCTTCATCACAGACCACACAGACACACACAGTGCACTTGGGAGCCTTGGAGCAGAACGCTAGAAGATGGGGATGTAGTTGTCAATCTTGGCGCGGTGGCGCTGGGCGATGCACTCAGCAATCCACACAATGTTGCGACACTCCTGCTCCTTGAGCTTCACAAAGGCGTAGAAGACACCAAAGTGGAACTGGTTCAGGAAGGCCAACTTGTTCAGCTTCACCTGCAGACAGACATACATGTGATGTACTGGTGGCCATGGCCACAGCGTTGGGCCTAAGCCACAACTCCTCCCTCTGACCGGCAGGCCCTACAAGAACTCTGCACTCACCTCGTGCTCAAAGAATCGGTCCTCCAGGGTCTTGTCTCCGGGGTTGCTGCCTGCACCCTCAAAGAGCAGCTTGTACTCCTGGCCGGGGGATGGTGGGATGCATGAGCATGAGGGTGCCGTGGGGTGCTGGCTCGGGGTGTGTGGTGCCAACATGCCCACCCACCAACCTGCCAGCCAGGGCACTCACCGGGTAGTAATCAGCCACATTCTTGACCTGCTCATAGTCATCAGCCCTAGCCAGCTGAGCCAGGCCCTCAGGGTAGAGCCGCCCGCAGTGGGGAAAGAGCTTGGCACGGTCCTCCTTGGACAGCTCTGTGCCAAAAGAGTTGATGGTGATGATGAAGGCGCGGCGGTCTGCTTCAAACTGTGGGGCAGGTACACAGGCAAGGAGAGAAGGAGGAAGAGGGAGGCAGTAGCCAGTCAGTTGGCAGGGCTTCTGCCTGGCCTGGGCTAGCAAGCACCAGCAGGTGGGAGGGTGGGCAGGCACTCACCTCCAGGATGGGGCACATGGCGTCGGCTGTGGTCCCGCCCAGTAGGGTGCAGAACTTGTAGAAGGACTCCAGGTAGGCCTGTGTAGAGCATGGAGCTTGCTCAGCACAGCAGGGAGATTCAGGGGGGCTTGCTAGGCCTCCCCTTCCCAGCCCCTTTCGCGGTGGAGACAAACAGCACACCCATAGATTGGCCAGGGTAGCCCTTATGGCAAAGCCCTGAAACACCCCAAATTCCAACTGTTACTCAGCCAAGCGGCAGTTGCCTGCTGCTGCCCACCCAGGAGTGTCAGAGCAGCGTCTGGTTGACTGTCCGCTTCAGGGTGCAATGTCCCCACTCACTCATCCCACAGAGGGCCACGCTCGGAGGGGGCGTGGACAGAGGTCCTCCCCGTGCTGTTCTGCCTTCCTTTCCCCCTAATTTCTCTCAGACTCCCCTTCCTCTGCCTTAGAAAGCCAGGTGTCCATGGGCTGGGGAGGGATGCTCACTCCTGAGAGTTTACAGAGATGGCCTGGACTGAGTGCCCCTGGCCCTCTTTCTAGCCTACCTTACGGAACACCACCTCCTCCTACCCCCCAGGCAGCTGCTAGGCATCACACGGCAGGAACCAAATTGTCAGGCCAGTTCCTGCTGAGGGATGGTTATTGCCTACATGAACGTCAGCTCCACAGTGCAATGGCCAGGCACGTGGGCTGGCAGTGGAACAAGTACTTCCTGCCCAGGAAAATTGGATCTGCTGGGCATGAGGAGAGGACGGGTCAGCCTAGGCCCCAGGTGCCTCCCAATACTAATTTACAAAACCAGCCAGGCTTCCTTCCCCACACCTCCACCTCTCCATGCCGAGGAAGGTGGATGGTCTTACAGGCTCCAAGGGGAGCTCCCTTGCATGGGCACCCTTCACTCGGACCCCCCACGTCCCATTGGTGGCACAGTCACAGAGAATGGCTACACAAGCTAGAGACTATTCTTCTGAGTCAGGGGTGAGGGCTGGGAGGCATAGAACATTTTCCGTGCTGAGTTCTGACCTCCAAGGTGCGAAGACCTTTTCACCACCCACCAGCTGACTTGGGCTCACAGGCTCCACTACTCCAAGAAGGATGGGACCCAGGAGTCTATGAGCCCAGGCCAGGCCTGGCCGGCAACACTGGGCAAGCTGGGCTCAGGGGAAGGCCTGAGGGTGACCACTGGGGTCACAGGGAACAAAAGTCTAGGACAAGTCAGGGAGTAAGAAGCCTGGAAGGAAGGATAGACCCCAGCAGAGAAGATCCCAGCAATCAGAGGGCCTGGGTGGCAAAGACAGCTGTCTCCCATGGCTCGGTGGTGCCTTTCAGTCCCTCTAGGAGTCTGTTTGTGGCCACCTGTTCCCTGTGGCTAGCCAAGCTGGCTGTGCCAAAATCCTGAGGCCTGCCCCGGTGGGGCCTATAGTTCCTATCTGTGGGGGAAGCTATAAGCCAGGTCTTGGGCTTCATGCCCTGCTACCCACCTATTTGCTTAGTCAAGCGTACCAATCCCTGGAGAGGCTGACCCCAGGGTCAGGGAGGCTGGTGGGACAGGCCCAGACCCTTCTCTAGAGGCTAAGGCAGCTAAAGAAACTGGCAAGACCCCAGAGCCCCAGGTACCTTCCCACCAAGGTGACCTTCCCACCCCCGCCCTGTCCGTTGGAGTCTGCCAGCCCACAGCTGCTACACCAGCTGCCTACAGTTCCCCGCCGCAGGGCGGCTGAGGGTCCGCCTAATCTCCCATCTGTGGCCACCGGGCTGGGACACTGCCTGACGGGCGGGCAGTCCTGGCACAGGGCCCACAGTGTTGGGTTGGTATTTATGAGCTGGTGCCTGGGCAGCCCTCGCCAGTAACTCCAGCTAGAACCAGTCAGGCCCGGTGAGGCTGTGGGTGAGGCTGGGGGGGACAGCCGCACCCCTCACCCTGTCTCAGGGCAGGGAACCCGGCAATGGGCCAGCTAGGCAGGCAGGAGTACTAGTGTGCACACACACACACACACACACGCACGCGCGCGCGCTCTCTCTGTCTGCTGAATGGCTGGCCTGCTCCCTATTAGCCGGGTGGCTGAGAGCACTTGCTTTTGCAAACAGGCTGAGCCAAGTGTGCTCCCTGGTGCTGCTAGTGACTTACTACGTAGCTTTGGGCAACCCATCCCACTTCTCTGAGCCCTCAGTTTCCTCATTTTACAAATGGGGATAATGATACCTGCCTGAGCTCCTAGGGCAGTCCTGAGGATAAAGTAAGTCGACAAACTTCCTACCTCTGTTCTCATCCCCTCTCATCTGCCCTCCACATCGTCGCAGCCAGAGGGGGTCTTTTGCACGTACTCTGCTCTATTGGAAACCTCTGTTGGCTGACCCTGCCCACAGGATAAAGTTCAACCTTGTACCTGCCATTCAAGGCCCTGAGTGACTCGATCTTATGCCTGCCTCTTTTCCAGACCTCTCTCCTACTGTTCATCTGGAACTGTCACTTTTGCAGCAAACTTCTGCCACTTGGCCCATGCTCTATGTTTTCCTTCTGCACATGCTGGTCTCCTGCCTACACCGTTGCAACCTCAGGCAGGCCCTTCGCCTGCCACCAGACCCTCACTGCACTCTGGTCCAGGCCCCTGCTGGGAGAACGGAGGCCTTGGGCTCAGGCTGCAGCCAACTGTGAGCCAGCCAGCTCCAAGCAGGGCAGGAGAGCACTCTTACTGTGGGAAGCAGACGGCGGGTAGGGGATGAGTATGGTGGGAAGTGGCACTGGCTCCAAGTGTGGGAACCTCAAAGGGACATGAAGAATTGGCTATGCCTGGCTCAGTCCCTCCCGCCACCATAACTGAGGACACTGTTGCCTTTGCTCAAGTGCCTGTCCTTGCTGGCAACAGCCCAGGTAACATGGCCCCAAGGGCTATGGCCTGGGTGGTGGCCCGTGACCCTCCAGGATGCTGGGGGAGTGGCAGTCCAGGAGCCAGCTCTAACAGGCCAAGCAGTGGAGCGCCAGCCACTCCTGCTGATCTTATCTGAGCCCGCTGCAGGCACTGTGGGATGGAGAACCTGTTCCCCCGCAGCCTTGCACCCATCATAGGAGCCAGAGAGTGAGCAGACAAGCCCCTGAGAAAGGAGCCTGGTGGAGCTGCATCCTGTCCCAGCACCTCACGTAAATCACCATCCCACCTCACCCTACAGCCCGGCCCACAGACAGTCATCCCCCACCGCTAGCGCAGGGCACTACCTTGTAGAGTGTGTTGCGGATAATCTCGATGTTCATCTCATCAAGGTCCTGCTCTGAAATGCAATCCTGGAAAAAAGCCGCTGGGGAGGAAAGACACGGGTGTGAGGTGTGGGCAAGTGGCCTAGGCGAGAGTCCTGCTAATGTTCGATGGCCTTATAGGGCACAGAGGGCCCCTGCCACAAGGCCCATCAGGGTGGGTACTGGGAGTCCCCAACCCAGCCTGGGCTGTTGCCTTGGAAGTGGAAGAAGCAATACTCTGGGCAATGCACACTGACCTGAGCTTCTCCTGCCTCCTTGCTCCTAAAATTGATTTATAAAGGAGGCGGCTAGCCATAACATGATCTAATCGTTGCTGGGGCAGACCCAAGCTCAGACCACGCCAAAGACAGGCTTGCATAAGAGGCCGTGACATCCTCCCTTCTCAAGGGGCAGCTGTGGATTCAGGGCCTGACGCCTATTTCTCTGCATCCCCCAGGAAGGCCTGGCGCTCACATTTGGAAAACCAGCCTCCTTATGCTTAGGACAAGTAACAGCTCAGTGGGCATGGACCAGTGACCCAGGGGGACACTGCGGGCCTGGAAGGAGGCCAGAGCAGAACAGAGCACGCACATCCCCCAGGAGGGCCTGCAGACTCACTGGTCTGTCTTGTTTTTAAAGATGGAGAAACTGAAGAAGCCACAAACAGCCCAGAACTAGCTCCGAGTTGCTGGGAGAGTCTATGGCAGACTAGGTCGGCAGGTGGGGCTCCGGCGGCCTCTCAGCTCAGGACCTAGTGTAGCTTTGAGCCCTGTGGTTCAACCTAGTGGCTTCCTGGAGGTGGTGCCCCTGTGCCCAGGACTCTGGCTATGAGGGCACTAGCTGGTTATGGCCTTAGGACTTTCTTCTCCGCCTCCAGGGCAGGCCAAAGTCAGCACTGCCTACGCAGGGCCCTGCAGGAAGCTCCTGATTCCCCTCCCTTCCTTGGCCTCTGCTATGGACCCTGCATCCTGCCCAACACTGTCAGACCTGGCCCCTGGGACCGGCTCGGTGGAGGCAAGTGAAACTGTTTGCTTTCCTCCTCTGCCTTGCAGGCAGTCAGCCCTCTGGCTCTGCTTAGGCTCCAGCTTGGGGCCACAGTCTGTCCGAGCTCCCAGGACTCCAAGGGACTTGTGCCTCTTTCTCACTCTTCTCCATGAGCTCAGTCCTCCTCTGTATTCTGAGAAATCAGACTCTTTCAAAGTTAGATGGTCTGAGCCAGGCCCTGGGGTAGCCTGCCTGACCCAGCAAAAGCAACAGGAAAGGAGCAGAAGGGGGAAGAATGGCAGGAGGAAGTTGAGGGGAAGACAAAGGTAAGCAGCAGAGGGCAGGTGTCACTTTCTGGCTCAGGGCCACCCCTCTCCAGGGGTCCACAAACCCCACACTGAGGCGCTGATGCTGACACCACTGCCCACCTCCCGAAACCACTACAGCGGCTCACCCAAGGGCGTGTCCACCAGAATGGCATTGTAGAGCTCGGCAGGTGTCTGAGCAATGTTCACAGCCTCCATCTGCTCAAAGCTGCCTAGCGGGTGGCACTTGGGCACCAGTTCAGCGATGGAGCGCTGGTGTAGCGTGCCAGTGATGAGCAGGATCACATTGTCGATCATGTAGCTGTAACTACAGGCGGCAGACAACAGCAGGGTAGCCCATCAGGGCAAGGGGCTTTGAAGTCCCGGCATAGCACCACACCCTCCCCCCCGCCCCCAAACCCCGCAGAGGCCACCAGCCCCTTTACAACATGTGCTGACTCATGGGTGTTACAGATAAGCACCAATGTCTCATCTCCCTGCCCAAGTTTCTCACCACCTCCACCACCAGGAGCACAGGACAGACATGGCCCCTCCCTTGGGGGGAGGAGGATTCATGCCCCAGGAGAGGTTGGGACACAGGTAACTACCCGACAGCATGAACAGTGCTCTAACAGGACACAGGAACCGTGGGCACGGGAGGTGGGACGTACAGCCCAGCCCTGGGTGGGGATAGCCAGGAGCCTGAGAGATAAAAGGACCATGAGATGAAAGCATGTTTTGGGAAGAGGGACCAGCGGCGTGTGCAAAGGCCTGGAGGCAGTCAACGAGTGACGGATGCATTCGAGGAACTGAGCACAGTCAGGATTGGCAGAGGGGGAGGAAGGCGCAGCAACAGGCAGGGCAGGGCTGCCAGCAGGCTGCGGCCTGGAGGCTGAGGGCCCCGACTTCATTCCGAGCACTACAGTTCCACAAGCGGGACGTGAGTAGGGAATACCACCATTCAGCTAGGGTCATTTTGGCTCCTGGGTGGGGACAGAGTGGGAGGGGAGAGGGGAAGATCATGAGGAAGGGAAGGCCAGAGAGGAGCCAGCGGGAGGCCCGCTCTGGAGTGAAAGCCCAAGTCAGGCAGACCTGCATAGCCCCATACTACAGAGAGAACTACCCTCCTCCTTTAGGGCCTGAGGCCAGGGCCAGGCATCCACCCAGGACAGCCTGGATGAGATCCAGAGACCTGCACAGGAGGCTGAGCTCAGGGCAATCGCAGGCCAAGCCTCTTTGAGGCCCTTCCCTGCAGAAGGCCAGCTCTGGAAGGCCCTGCTCCTGTCCTGGAGGGTGCATGGGCAGCAGAGACGGCTGTGGTGCTGGGGATGGGTAGGACTGCCCAGTTTAGACACAGCAAGGGACAAGGCTCTGCCTCCAACCAGCAAGATATTGCCACAAAGGGGCTGGGGCAAAAAGTTCTGTGTAGTCACCTATGTAGGGATGGAGTGAAGTTGGGGAGGGCTCTAGGCCACAGACAGGCTGCAGCAGCCATAACTGTCCCCCAGTCTGTCGCCGATTATGAACTCAGGGTACACAGGAGCTGAATGAGGCCCAGGGGAATGTCCTCCAAGACTAGGGTGGGGCCAGGGTGGGGCATCCATGGAAGGATAAGAGCAGGGGTGGAGGCTGCTTTTCTGAGTTGGGCACTGAGCACAGATCCTGTCCTAGCTTCTGGGTGGGCCAGAGCAAGGGCCCTGCCCTGTGACAGGATCTTGAGCATCCAGTGTTGAGGCTGTCCAGGGAAGACCCTGGCAGGAGGTGGCTCCCAATACCAAGTGAAGAAAGGGAGGGAGGTGGCAGCCCAGGGCCCAGGCCTCAGCTTAGAGGGCTGGTCCTCCAGGAAGGCAACAGAAGGAAAAGGCCCTGCTCCTGTCCTGGCCTGACCCCATTTCCCCTGCTTGCTGCACACTCCCCCAGCTCGGCGCCCTGCTATGACCTCTGCTCTCCTGGGCCCAGGGCCAGGCAGCTACCCTCTCTCCGCCCCCAATCTGGCTGGGTCAGCTACAGGATGTGTACTAAGAAGAGACAGCCCCCCCATCGCCCCCGCTTTCCAAACTGCAGGACTTAGGTAAGGTCTATTTGCAGCTGCAAGCCAAGATGCCCAATGGTCAGGCCCCTGCCCCCCAACCCCACAGTGCTGGCAGAGCGGAGCGACCTCAGAGAGAGCCTGTCAGAGCTTTGGGCCTTGGTCTCTAGCACCAGCCTATATCTTTTCTACCCTGGACAGCACACACCCTCTGCCCCCGATGCCTCCAGAATCTACCATACCTCATGACCCACTCTACACATGTGCCACCCAGCAACACTCCAGTTGTGCCCTATCCAGCCCCGTTGTAGCCATGGCACTGCCTGAGACAGCCACAAAGACCCTGCCCGCGAACCTAAGGATGCCCTTTTATGCTCTCATGTCCTTCTGCACAGGAAGAGGAAGAAAAGCACATCCCTTAGGCCCACATTATACAAGTGATCCCACAAGCGCCAGCATCACCAGCCGCACTGTGAGAGCAGGTAAGGCTCAGAGACAGCCAGCACCAGCCACCAGCCCTACCACACTGTAAGGCAGAGGAGCTGCATGGCTCTACAGCCAGCGCCCCCATGTCTGGCTCCACACTCCCAACCTAGTCTTGTCTTCTCAGAGGGACCCCCTACAAGCCAGTTTCCTGGCTCCTTCTCTTTCTAAACTTCCCCTTCCTGTGCCCACAACACAAAATATCTGTCTTTGCTGTGGGTAGGGCTCAGCTCGAGTCGGGCCCGAGGAAGGTGCCTCAGGGAAGACACTGTCTTCTGGCTTTGCTGCTGTCCCTCTAGTGATGGGAACAGGCCAGTGGTGATTCACTTCTGAGAGCTGACAGCAGATATGGAGGGCAGTGGTCACACCCCCTGGCTTCCTGCAACCTCTCCTGCCACAAGTCCTAGCTGGACACTGAAGGAAATGCTGAGCCAAATAAGGGCTGTTCCCGATCATGCCACCCCGACCCCTTCCCAGGCCCTCTCTGAACCCAAGCTAGGCCAATCCTGGGTGATCCTGTGCCAGGCCCAGCACGTCCCTCCCCCTGGCTGACCATGAGGTTGCTGCAGCAGCAGCCCCTGCCTTTCTCTGCTGCCCAGTGAAGGTCAGAATCCTCTTTCCCAGGATACAGGAGGCAGGACAAGCCTGGCCGAGATGATGCTGGCCAGCCATCTGCCTTCCTCCCAGAGCCGAGGCCTTCAGCAGACAGGGAAATCCTCCTCCTTGTCTGGCTTCGGCAGCTGCCTCCCTGCCCCCAGAAAGCCACTCCACCGTTCCTCCCCACATTTGGCCTCAATAGGAGGGAATGAGGTTCCAGCTGGTCAGCATCTCCCTCCAGGGGAAGACAGCTGGGGAGTGGAGGGCCGGCTGCCCGCCAGGCCAAAGAGGCCCTTATGGGGTGGGGGTGGGGCAGGCTGTCTTCCTCTGTCCAGAGGCCCTCCCTTGCCCTGTGCCTTCAAAACTCAGCTTGGGCCCACAAATATCTTAGGCTGGAGTTTAGGAAGCCACTTCTACCAAGAAGCCTTCAGAGTCCCTAGCCAACCCTGCCCCTCTGCTGTGCCCTTTGGTGCCACCTGCTGGAACAACATGGCTTCTCAACCTTGGGGGTTGCTATGGCGCTGGTGAGGAGGCGACAATGACTAGCTACCCCTGCCAGCCTGTCCACCTGCAGCTCCCAGCAGGGGCTCCCATAAACTGCTAGTGGCGATATTTGTACTCAATCACCTCTGAGTCCTGAAGAGCCCTGTCCAGGGTGGAAAGTGAACAGAAATATCAGTCATGGCCTCAGCACACTCTCAAGCCTCAGTTTCCCCTCTGTATCGCAGTTCATGATCAAAGAAAGAGCTTTCTTTGTGCAGCTCTTTCAAAAAGCTTACGTTTACTATCCAAAAGCTATGATAAAATATCTAATTTTGCCCATGACATTGTCATTATTACCAGAACAAGATAAAATTCCAAATTGTTAATGAACTGAATTAATTTCTACGGGGACCTTGTAAGGAAGAAACATTTCCCCATTAAATATTGCATATTTATTTACTGATAAAAACAAATGAAATGCTTTCCACCAAATCCTACAGTATACGTTTGTCAAACAGCGATCAGAATGAAGGAGGTATGGCCCACAACAGCACTAGTGAGCTCTGATCTTCTCATTAAAATCTGGCCCCTCCCCAGAGGCCCAGTTGGCTCCTCCCACCTGATCTGAGCCTTCTAGGCCTCAAGGAGCCCCTGTGTGCTCTCCCTCCGGCCCAGGAGAACGCTGTCAGTGCTGGCACTCCTTCCAGGCAAGAGCCAGGTCCAGCTCAGGACCCAGAAACCACAGCAGGCCTGGAGCCCTAGCCTGCAGAGACCTGCCATGGCCCCAGAAACTGTGATTATGCACAGTGAGGGCAAGAGGGTCAGGGTAGGGAGGCCCAGGGAAACCTGATGCCCCTCTGTGACCAAGCAGGGCCCAAGGTTGGGATGACATGTCCTGGAGAGAATGGCAGATGTGCTGATAGGCCCATTAGGCATTTGAAGCCTCTGTCCTGGGACAAAGCCTCTTTCCAGTTGCGCACTCCAGGCTGGTGGCAATAAGGCCCCTGACACAAGAGAAATACAGGCCTGAGCTCCCCTAGGTTACCCACGCTCAGGCTCTGCCAGTGGGCACCTGGAACACGCCCCCTCCAGGGAGGCTCACCTGTCCGAGGACACGGGCCTTTAGGGCCCACCTTAAGTGAGACCAGGCTCACTCTTCCCACAAGAACTCTCCCAGCTTCTTTTCCAGGGCTGATTCTCCTATAGGAAAACATCATGGAGTGATCCAGATCAAGGTCTCCTCCAAGGCCAAAAAACTCTAATAGAGATTCTATCCCAAGTCACACAGCAAGTTAATAGCTGAGACTTGGTACAGGGACATATTAACATGTTAGCACAGGAAATTGACCTGGATTCTCTCAAGACCACATAATAACAGCCTACTTCGGGGACCTACCTCACTCAGGCTATCTGCCCCCCACCAGCCAGCTGCCTCTGCCTCTGCTCTGGCCACCTGCTCTGTCAAGTGGCTTATCCCCACTTGATCCTGGAGTCCTCCCAATGCTGCAAACCTCTAGTTCTACTTACTGAAGCTACCCACAGGCCTCTCCAGGTGCTGTCTACACCAGCACTGGCACTATCCCATTGCATCCAGGCACCTTCCTCCTGGCACCGGGCCTGGCCCAGAACAGGCACTGTTCACGTGAGCTGGCTGAAGGCTGGCCAGGACCTACAAGAGCCTTGGACACTGTTTTACACAGAAGGGCAGAGACGGCCTTAATCAGCTTCTGCTTGCATACCTTCAGTCACAGAGAACTCATCACCTCTTGGCAGAAGCCTGTTCCAGTCATCCTGGGGCAGCTCTGAAAGCAACCAGGCTGGCACTGTTCTCTCAAGTCTTCACAACCCAGATGGGGCCTCTAGCTAAGGCTCCTACTACCTGGTAGACTGCACTCTCCTCACTGGGTACACTCCTCTGGCATTTCTAGGGTAGCTTCCTCCTTCCCTGAGCAGGCACCACACCTGGAGGCTGTTGCAGAGGGAACAGAGCCGGGTTCCATGCTCGATACTCAAGACATACGTAATTCCCTCAGCCTAGAACCCCCTCCCCCAATTCTTCCTTTAAGTGGCTTTCCTCTCAGCCAAGTAGCCACCTCCTCCAGGAAGCCAGTCCTGAGTCCCCAGCCTGGGAGACTTCACCTCTCTCTGCTCTATCCCCCTATCCACACACTGGGGATGACCTGCTGGGGCAGAGTAGGGGAGGGAGAGCAGCCAGGGATGTAAAAGATAAACAGAGACATTGCGAGAGAAGGGAAATGGGTGGGGGACTGGACACTATAGAATGGTCAGGCCTGGTGACCTTGGCTGCATGAAGGTCAAGGGTGACCTCAGCCTGGGCCTTGTGGTACAGTGATAGGACTTATGGAAACTGACTAGAGGTTTGAGGGATGAGGGGGAGGTGAGAGAACAAACAGTGAATGTAAAAGTTTAGATCCCACAAGATGGATTTTTAATGGTGTGAGAAATTTGACCTTGTTTAGAAGCTGAAGGGAAGAATCTGGAAGATTCTGCACAGAGAGGAATGCAGATGAGTGGCCGCTCAGGGTCCAGGGAGTGAGGTGAGGGGACTCAGAACAGAGATAGAAGGATCCAACGTAAAAGGAGGGTGCTTCTGCCATTGGAATGGGGTTCAGGGGGTGAGGTACAGACGCAGCGCTGGGAGGTATGTACTGGCTTTGTTGTCTTTGTGGAGGGGCAGGGGAGCCATCTGCCCAGAGAGAAGGCTGGGGCAGGAGAGGGATGGTGTTTAAGATGGAGAGGTGGTCTTCCCAGTCCTGGTGGGAGACTACCGGGTGCTGAGTAGGTGGAGCAAGAGGCCACTGGGCAGGGACAAGCTGAGGCTGGCAGAGCCGGTGAGCATACATGCCTGGGGGCAGGCATGACCTCCAGGCCAGCTTCCCTAGCTTCACTCCCAGCAATGGAGGTGGGGGGAGGGTGGCTCCAGGCTGGAGGCTGTTGGGATTCCTCCAGGGCTGGGGGGCTGCCAGCCGGGCGGGACCACGAGTCGGGCGGCCAAGAGAGCTGCGGATGTTGGCAGAAGAGTGCTCCAAGGATGGACCAGGGAACCTCAGCAGGGGAGGGCGGGAAATGAAGACAAAAGGGACGGTAGGGGAGGAAGCAAGGCCCAGTGTCCTGCTGAGTCCAGAACCCGTGTCCCACAAGGGACTGAGAGTGGGTTGGAGGAGCTGAAGGCAGTGGGTAGAGAGGGTGCCTGATTCAGCGATTTCAGGAGTGGAGCAGTTCCAGGTGGTGACATGGCCTTGGGCAGCCACCGGTAGGGGTGGGTGGCTAAAGTGCAGAGTAGAGGAGCAAAGGAGCAGGGTCATTGGAAATGACGAGGTCATGGACCAAGCAGCCACAGGCCCAGATGGGCTGACACGTGTCTGCTGAGCGATTCCCGAGTGAGGGCTGCAGTGAGCGGTTGAGAGGACTGTGAGCCACAGTCACCCGTGAATGGAAGGGGCGAGGAAGGGGTGGATTCAGGCGGCCTGCCTCAGGATAGCACTTGGCTGCTTAAGCACACTTGGTACTTGCAGCCAACCTCCAGTAAAGAGTTGGCGGTTGTGCGGCCTTAGTCACGCTCACCGTCCTCTCCGGTTTCATGGTCTGGCAGACTAAGACCAAGACAGGCCAGGGGCGAGATGCACTGGCAGGTAGGACAGTGGGCAGTGGGGTGGATGACATCTACTCTCAGACCACTGGCAAGGGGTTAGGCCTCCTCTGGCTAGCCTGGCTGGGAAGGCCAGAATATTTACCAGGAAGCTGAAAGAGTCTTGTGCAAACAAGTCGCAGGCTGGGCTCTCGCAATAAATGCACTGCTTCCTGGTATGCCCTCGGCTCTGGCCTTGGGCAGGGGATGGACAGGCTCAGGCCAGAGGTTGATCAACAGATGGGGAGCTGCAATGTGACTCCTGAAACAGCGGCACAAGCAACACCTCTTCTCTGGCCTCCCGCCCCAGGAAGTCCATGTCGGCATACCTTGACAGGGGCTAGGGCAGTGGGAGCATGGGCCCAGCTAGGACAGCAGAGAGGCTCCCAGGGAAGGAGGCCTGTGGCCAGGACAGGGTCTGCTTCCCAACTTGGGCAGGTTCCCTGGCCCTTCAGGTATCCCAGCCTGTGGCTTGCACCTGAGGATGAAGCCCTCTGGCTGCAGCACCCACTTGAGCAAGTGAATCGTATACAAGTGGCTGCTACCTGCTGGGAATGGGAATCAGGCCAGGCAGGAGGCATCTAACCCTGTCCCTACAGGGACAAGCAAGGTAGGTGTGCCTGGTCCCAAGGACAGTGGGGGCACCATGATCAGGTTATAGTAAAAGCTAAACAACACTCGGAAGAATGCAGGGAAACACTTCCCCCCACCGCACTCACACTCTGCCAGTGCAGAGCACACTCATAGCCGCTAGCCACCAATCACGCGTCTGCCGCCACCTGCATGGGGCGGCCCTGGCTCATGGCTCTTGAGAGCCATCCCTGCAGATGGGGCCTCTCGACCTCCCTATGCCCACAGGCACACATGGCAAGGAGAGACTGTCCAGTCCAAGTGCCCTCTCCCAGCCTGCATGTCCCAAGGTCCTTTCCTCCGCTAAGCTTCTCCAGGAGCTTAGTGCGGGCAGAGCTGCACCCAAGGCTCAGATGATGGGAAAGCAGAGGCAGCCAAGGGTTATAAGCACGGGGTCTGCCCACCTGAGCTCCTGAAGGCTTGGGCCAGAACGGAGAAAGGCAGTTAGATGTGCAGCCTGCCTCCCAACCCTAGCCCTACCCAACTCCCTGAGACCCAGGGCCACGCTCAGAGCAGATGGAGAGGGGGCCTCAGCGCAGACAAGGCCAGAGAGTCTGAATGGCGCATCCCAAGAACCAGGCTCTTTGGAACCCTGTTCGTTCCCTGACACCTGACCCTGGCAGAGGGTGTGGGGTCTGGTGAGTGTTCAGTGTGGGTGCTGTAGGGTGAGAAAAAGGGCCCCTACCTTCCCTGGTCTCCCCACCCCAATCTCTGAAACACTACGGACACAGGGAAAGGGGCTTCCTCTAGCACTACTGCACAGGACACTCTCGCCTGCCCACCATATCCGTAACCAGAAGTTAAATTGCTGGTGACCCCACTTTATGAGTGGTAGCCAGGAGGTTCAGGGCTGTTGAAGGACCAGCCAAATCACACAGCTTGGGAGGACTCAAAGTAGTGCCTGATGAGAGCTGGCCTGACAGAGCTGTCATCAGCTCTGACAGCTACCAGAAGCACGAAGTCAGCTGGCTTAAACCATGCTGGGATCCTGCAGGTGTAGCTATCCTGCCCAGTGAGAGGGGAAGACACTGCAGGGCACACTCACGTAATGAAGTCCAGGAAGCTGGCAAGTGGCTCGTAGGCGTGGTTCCTCATGTGGCGGAACTCTACCACCATCTTCTCCTTGAGCCGGTCATCGATGACTGACACTGTCAGAGGCGAAGCCTCGTTGGCCAGGAAGTTGCCGTAGTCAGTACTCTGCAGGTGCAGTTTCAAGTCTGAAACCCAAGGGTGGGGGGTAAGGGCTGGCCTTGCTAAGCACCCTTCAGGGTTCCAAGTCCCCACCCCCACCCCAGCACTGGGCTCTAGCCTCTCCCCTGCCATTGTGTCTTGCTACTACCCAGACTTCCATCTCCCTGTTGGCTCAGGGCCTACTATAGTGCAGCCAGGGTAAGGCCCTGGAGATGCTCCAGATCCTTGGGCCACAAGCCAGACCACTGGGCCCCAGAGTCCAGGCATAAGTGGAACGGTTGTTCCCCAGGATGTCATGGCACAATCCAAGGAAACCCCAATCCAAGGTCCAATTCACAACCCATAGCTTTTGAGGTCCTTCTGTGTGCCATGCTCTAGGATGGCCCTACCTAGAACAGAGTAAAACACGGGCCCTGCCTTCCAGCGCCTCAGGGTCACAGAGGCAAGCCAACACAGCCCCAGGCAGACACTAGGCATATGAAATAAAGGAGATGCCAAAAGCTGTGGGAGTAGAAAGGGCACCAAACTAGGACAGAGAGGATGAGAAGGCCACACTAGGTTGGGCCACAGCAAAGGGTAGGGAAAAAAAGGTATGAAGGAAACAGGCAGCAGGATAGTGTGAGTGAAAAGTGGCCTGGAGGTTTGATCCAGCAATCCCATTACTGGGCATCTACCCAAAGGAAAAAAAGGCAGTCTATAAAAAAGACATCTGCACTCGAATGTGTATAGCAGCACAATTCACAACTGCAAAGATGTGGAAACCCAAGTGCCCATCAATACATGAAAGGATAGATAAAATGTGGTATATGTATACCATGGCGTTCTACTCAGCCACAAAAGACAGAGGTGATCTAGCACCTCTTGTACTATCCCAGATGGAGCTGGGGCTCATTCTACTAAGTGAGGTATCACAAGAATGGAAAAACAAGCACCACACGTACTCACCACCAAATTGATCAACACTTATGTGCACATATGGTAGTAACATTCACCGGGTGTCGGGCAGGTGGGAGGGGGGAGCAGGAGATGGGTAAATTCACATCTAATGGGTGCGGTGCGTACTATGTGGGGGATGGACATGCTCATAGCTCTGACTCGGGTGGGGCAAAGATAAAATATGTAACCTAAACATTTGTACCCCCATAATATTCTGAAGAAAAGAAAAAGTGGTCTGGAGTGTGAATGAGCGGTGTGAGGGGGAGATGAGGCTGGCAGGAAAGATTGGGCATCCCTTCAGAGTAGCTGGAGGCAGGCAGGCCAATCCTAAGGGCTCTCCTGAGCCTTTAGGGACAGAGGTGAGGGAAAAGGGAGGAAAGAGAGCAGAAGGGCCCTGAAGAGGCAGGACAGGAAAGGTGTGGTGGGACCATGGCAACAAGCTAATAATCCCCCAGCTTTTGCCCTTGCCTCCAGTTCCCCAGGCTCTTCTCCACACAGCAGCCAGAGTTATCTTTTTTTTTTTTTTTAAAGAGATGGGATCTATGTTGTCCAGGCTGGATTAGGACTTGAACTCCTAGGCTCGAGCAATCCTTCCACCTCAGCCTCCTAGGTAGCTAGGACTACAGGCATATATCACTGTGTCCAGCCAGAGTGATCTTTTTATAACACAAGGCAGACCACATTACTGCTCTCCTGCTCCTATTTCAGAGAGTCCCTTCCATGGCCCCTATGTGGTTGCCCCACCATCCCTGCCTTACTGCTCTGACTTACCCCTGCTGCTCCCCATGCTCACTTGCCCTCACCTTGGAGCCCTCCCCTATTCCCTTGCCTGGAAAGTGGGGGCTGTCTCTGTCCCCTCCTTCAGATCTCCCCTCGCACATCCCTTCTGCAAAGGCTTCTCCTGCAGCCCATCACTGTCCCTTTACACGAGCCATTCTTCTTTGTAGCACTTATCCCACCCAATGCATAAGCTCCACGAGGACAGAGATTTTGTCTAGGTCATTGAGGTGACCTAGAGCTTAGAACAGAGTATGCTCTGGAGCATGTTCGAATGAAGGAAAGACGGGAGAGGATTGGTGCAGACAGCAGGAAGGTTTGCTCCTGGATTTTGATGTGGGGGACACTATGGTAGTGACGGTAGTACCAAGGACAGTGGCTGAGAAGGGACATGTGTGTGTATGTGTGTGTGTCCACCAGCTGAGGTTGGCTTCTGCTGCCTTCTGCTGCCTTCCGCTGCCTGGGGATTGCATGCATCTCTGTCCCCTGGGGAGGCTGCCCAGGGGATGCCAGGAGGAGGTACACTTGTGACCACTCCCCCACACCCTTCTGACCACGGCTTCCCCAGGGGTCCTTAAGGCCCAGAGGATCATGCTATCCTGGGCTTCTTAGAGAGGAAGGGAGGTAAAGCATGCAACCCCTCAACAGGCTTAGGAGACCCCTGTGACACCACTCTTGTTGTACCTTACCAAGAGAAGACTGTCCCCAGCCTGTAGGCAGGTGTGCTATAGCAGAGAGGGAAGACAGTATGTGGGAGGGGGTGAAGTGGGGTGGACAGCCACTGGACTGAGTGCCTCCCACTGGCATCTCTGGGTGGACCAGTAGCAGGCAGCACTCATGCCCTCTGGGGCTCCTGGGCACTTGTAGAGTAGACTTTAACCTCCTAAGGCCTGCAGGAGGGACCGACTGCCTTCACCATTGCTCTACCGTTTATGACTACTTTTCTCTTATGGTCACCCAAAAGGGCAAAGAAGAGAGGGCAAGGCAGGGCAGGTAGAAGCCACCAGTCCATTCTGCCCCATGGACTCCAGTGCCTATTTACCTGGGAGATGTGCACACTCTCCTACATCTCTATCCCAGGCTGTCTGCAATGAACCCCTGCCCTGGGCTCTATTCTCCCCCACGTTTACCTGACCAAGCCCCAACTACTCCTGGAATAGGGCCTGGGTGAGAAAAGGTGCTTTGTTCAGTAATACTTGGGTTGTTGCAGTATGTGATTATTCATTTGGTTGTTACAGAAAAGTTCTTAACTATAATTGATGATTGTTGCCATCATAATATATTTCTACCTCCAGAAATGGGCTTCATGTGCTAGATTTGAACATCCTTGAGCCTGGGCAGGTGTACAAGTCTTTCAAAAGAAACATGGAGGGAGACCCCATCTCTACTAAAAATAAAAAAATTAGCCAGGTGCAGTAGTGTGCACCTCTAGTCCCAGGTACTCGGGAGGCTGAGGCAGGGGGATAGCTTGAGCCCAGGAGTTTGAGGTTGCAGTGAGCTATGATCATGCCATGCCACTGCATTCTAGCCTACGCGACAGAGCAAGACTTTGTCTCAAAAAAAAAAAAAAAAAAGGAAAGAAATATCGTTTACTTGCACAAAACTGTTCAATTTTAAGACATCATTAATGTCCCTAAAGTGTTTTTTGTGGGTTTAAATTGGTCCCTCTTACTACAATAATTGGAATGAGACCTACTTAATTTATTAAGCCATGTTCATGCCCTGATTTTATACACTTGTATCTATCAATAAACATCGGGATTCTGGCCCAGGCCCAGCAAGCGCTGAAATCTCCACTAGGGGAAGCTGCAGCGTAGACGGCAGCTGGGAGCCGGGACTGGAATACCGTGCTCCGGGTCAGGCCGAGGCACTGGCGAGGCAGCTGCCAGAGCAAACCTGTTCACTTATCCATGCAGACAATGTGACCAGCTGAGAGCCCTTCTCAAGCCAGGAGACTTGTTCCTCTTCAGTTCACAGTCTGGACCTAGAGGACAGGCCAGATGCACAAGGAGGGCCCCAGGGCAAAACCCCATCCTCTAGGTGAGGGCAGGCTCTCCTGCCAATGGCCCCACTATTTCTGGGGACAGTGGGTCTGGACCCCAGGCCAACCTCCTGACCCCTCCACTCCAAAGCATTCAGGGGCCAGGCCTCCACCAGGCATCTGTGCACACACTGCTCTTCTGAGCCCTGGCATGTGCTGCTGGGAGGCTTCCCCAAGTGAGCTGTCACCTTCCACTCGGGATCCTCATGAGTTCTCAAGCAGCATGGAACTTCCTCTGCCCCAGCCTCTGCCTTTGCTCCACATGGCTTCTCTCCCTGGGAAGGCTAGCTCAGCAACTTTCCCACTGCCAAATACCTTTTCTCTCTCCAGCCCTCAGTGATTCTCCCTCCAACACCTGGCACTGGTCAGGTGAGAGAGCTCACCCCAACACGACGGGGGCAACCCAGACCCATGCTAACTGGAAACACACGGGCCATGCAGTGTATTCAGTTCCATGCCAGGAGCAACCTGTGTGCTGGACCTCCCAGCCGCCACACCCACTTCACAGCTTGGGAACAGGAATCAGACAGAACACAAAACTCCAGAGTCCCAAAGTTAGGGCGTAGAGGGGCTGGGATGTGCGTCATGCCTGGTGGATTCTGTGCATCCCAACCTGGTCTTCTCTCCTCCCTGACTCTGCACCTCCCTCACCACATTCTTCCACAGCCCTTGGCCCCCAGGACACGTCTTTCAGATGTGGACTCCACTGTCCAGAAAGACTTTAGTCCCAGAAGAGCTGGCAGGTGGCAGGAGGGTAGGAGAGGCCAGGCCATGTCCTCTCCCTGATCTCGGAGGCAGCCTGGATGCTACTGCTCACCTGATAGTCATGGACCTGGACTGCACGACTCAGTGATAAGTCCCTGTGGCATCACTCGTGGCACCAGCCATTCCTTGAGAAACTAGGAATGTGTGCACGTTAATGAGGGGACAAAGCCAAGGGGTGGGCTTTCCTTTGCATGCCCCCCACCCGTGCTGCTTAGCATGGCCTCAGAGCAAACACCCCCGTGCCTTGGCTGCTGCGTTCTGCTGACGCTGCATCTGGGGAAGCCACGGCTCCAAGCACTGCTGGAACACAGGCGGCCGGGTGGTTTCTGCTGGCGTTTGTCGGATCAGAGCAAACCCGGGAGACTCTGCTGAGAATCCAGCCCAAAGGCTGAGGAGTCTTCCTTACCAGGAAACTCATTTTTAAAAGCCCCCAGGGATGATGTCAAAGGGCCATTCCAGACCACTTTCCCTGGCCAAACCTCACATCTCTCTGTGACCCAGGGAACAGGGACCAGTCTGCCAGCCAAGAAGGCGACTTGGAGGAGGCAGTCTGGCTGAGCCCTCAGCTCGCCCATGAGAGGACCACACAGGGCTTCCAAACCAGCTCTGGCCCTGCTGGAGGAACCTGGCACCCAGGCCCAGTGGCTGCCAGCCCCAAGCCCTTAACACAGTCCTGGCCAGGGCTAGGACAATGCAGATTAGGATGCCTCCTCCTCCCCAGCTTCCTGCTCTGAGGGATGCGGAGGAGGGAATGTGACTGGGAGGGGATGTGACTGGGGGCGGGATCTGAGCACAGGAGGAGAGGCCTGGAACTTGTAGAGCGCTTTGTGGGAGACCTGGCCACCCAGTCCTAGCCCAGCCCCCAAGGGCAGCCAAGGACGGCAGGGCTCTGGGGCTAGTTCTGCTGCAGCCCTGGGCTCAGCAGCCTGACAGCCTTGGTGACGGCCCCTGAGAGGCCCAGACATGCCCGGCCGAGGCATGAACAGTGTTCTGATTAGCACAGACTCA
The DNA here is from genome assembly GCA_963575035.1 of Avahi laniger. Classification (NCBI taxonomy): domain Eukaryota; kingdom Metazoa; phylum Chordata; class Mammalia; order Primates; family Indriidae; genus Avahi; species Avahi laniger. The sequence continues at coordinate 38,974 of CAUYSK010022289.1, read as the reverse complement.
GGGGACCGCGCTGGTCTACCCACAAGCCCAGCTGTCTACCCCAAATCCTCCCACCCATGGCCCAGCACCAGGAATGTCTGGATAGCCTGGGATCTCTCACAGCAAAAGACTTCCTTGGAGGCTGAATTCTCATGTTCAAGAAGATGCTGTTGTTATCAGGAAGTTCTTTCTGCAGTCTGACCTAAACCCCGCCTCAGAGGAAGCGGATCAACTTCATTTCCCAGCGTCTCAGGCCTTCCCTCAGGGCCTTAGACTTGCTCCCAGCACCCCACACTTGCAGGACCTTCCCATACCTCCGCTGCTTCCCACATTCTTGTCCCCATGTTCTGGCGACTCCCCAACTCCATCTTCTGGTGCCACCCAGGCCTCCTGCCCCACATCTTGGCTCTCTGCTCCCAAGTCCACTCTCCACAGCAAGATGAGTAAAGTCTTCCAACTCCAGCCCCTGTGGCCCTACAGCTAGAGCTCTGCCTCCTCCCCACAACCTGTGAGGCCCTGTGCCCTCAGCCCTGGCATTGCCTCGACCCTTGACTCGTCTATCAGTGCTCTTCTCCGGCTGGAGTGACCTTCCTGTGATCTCTGCTCCTAGCAAGTGCTCCAGGGAAGTCCACAGGCTGCCTGAGAGAGAAGCCCTTGAAGTGCAGGAAATAGGGCTGCTTCCTCAGGCCCAGTAGAGAGGCTGGGTTGGGAAGACACCCCCAGTCTGGAAAGTCAGAGTCCCTGCCCTTCCTCCTCCACAGGGCAGCCTGTCCACTTTGAGGTTGCCTGTGTCAAAGACTGTTGCCCTGGCTCCAGCAGAGGCCAGCTGAGCTCTCGGAAGAGGCCTGGGAAGGCTGCAGCCCAATACCCACCTGGCATGGTTGCTGCTCTCAAGGCTCATCAGGCTGCACCAGACTCAAGCCGTCCCCATAGCTTCCACCTGTTCCCCACCCCCACCCCCTGCCTACCCCTAATCCCTAGTCTCCTGGGCCAGGACTCCTCAGCAGCAGGGCCCTGGCCCCAGCTGGCACCCCTGACTACCACCCCAGAACCTGATTAGTAAGAGGATATGGGGACCCCAGCCTGATCAGCACAATCTGCTTTCTGTGGGAGAAAAAATGGGCTTGGCGGCCAGCCCCAGACAGGCCTTGAGAGGTGGCAGCTGGGCAGCCCTGGTCTCCCCTCCCCCTGCCCATTTCCTGAAACCTTTCCCAGACCTGTCAACCCTGAAGGGGATCTTTCAGCTCCTCTAGGAGTCCCAGGGGCAGGTAGCACATGGCCTTTCCAGCTCTCAGGCCTCTGCAGCTCCTCTCCAAGGTCCCTGGGGAGGCAGGAAGGGAGGGTCCTGGCCCAAGCCAGGGGGTTGGTCCCACATGCCCCAGGGGCCCAGCAGGCATGGAGGCAGCCCCTGCCCCAGCACACTAGGTGGGGCAGCCCCTGCTCTAGACTCACCCGTGGCCTCATGGCCCACGGAAGGGTCCTGCTGGCCAGCTGGCCACAGCACAGAGTAAGAGGACAGTGTGTTCCCAGACTTCACTTCTGCTTTTCCAGAGGTCACTTAGCGACATTCTCCTGGGAAGCTCAGGGGTTTTCAGGAATTGGGGCCCGTTGAATGAAACCATATGTGAGAACATGCTCCTCAGAGCCCACTGTGCCCACCTTGCCATTGCCTGCAAGGGTGGCAGGGCCTTGGAGCCTATTCTACCTCTTCCCTGGGTCTAGCTGAGAAATCTGCTTTGCAGGAACCAGACTTGGGCTCTACCTCCACGCTATGACTTCCAGCGGCTCAAAGCAGGAAAACTCAGACAGATGGCCAGATGTGGACAGATGGCCAGGCTAGTGGCCCAACAGAACCAGAGCCATCCTGCCCCTCCTCAGTGAATGTGCTGTGCCTGACCGCCTCCCTAGGCTTAGGAAGCAGGAGGAGACCTCTTTCTCACATCAGCTCCAAAGCAGATGTGTACACTGCTGGCTGGATCTGCAGAGTCAGAGCGCCACATCTGGAACTCAGTGTGGGAGACACAGCATGGAAACCATTAACCCTGGGTTTACCTAAGGCCTGTGGCATAGACTGAAGTGTCCTCTTCGGTCCCTAAGCCTCTGCCAGGGCCCATCACCAGCTCCCTGTGAAAATCATGTAACACCTGACTAAGTAACCCTGCGCTCCAACTCTTCCTATCAAACACCAGCTCTTTCTCCCTTCCCCTACATGCCACCTGCAGTTCCCCAATTCTGCCCCCTCCCTCAACTAGAGTGTCCATGGCACCTTTCCCTGGCCAGAGCAGGCCCACTCACCATCCATCAGCAAGTCTGTGCCAGAGCCCTGGGCCCTCTACAGACCCATTTTGCTAGCTCACTGGTTTTAAGACATCACTCCTTAGGCAGCTGAGTGGGGCAAGGGAGAGAGAAATCTGGACTTTGGAGTCACAAGGACCTGGGTTTGAATCCTGTCCGCAGCTTGCCCCTAAGCAGCTTGTGGAATCTCTCTGGACCCAGGGAGATTCTCTCTGCACTGCCACCTCCCAGGGCAGAGGCAGGGTACACAAAGAGAGCCGAACGCAGCACATCACAGGCCATCTCCTTTGGCAGACAGGATCGCACCCAAAGCTCCCCAACCAACACCTCTGCCTGGTGCTCTGGGTCCTTGGCTTCAGGCTGTTGCTCCAGTTCTACTCAGTTGTTCTACTTAGTCGTCCACAGAATGCCCATCTCTCCTCTCTAGGGTCTGTCCCAACCTTTCCCCCAAGGCATGTTAGGCCAGGGCTCTAACAAGCCTTCCTCCCTGTCATAAAGCTGGCAGGGGACCTTGTGCAGCATGGACATGCAAACACAGGCCCCACTCTGCTATCTCCTGGGGAAGGAGAAATAGGGCTGGCTCAAGATCCAGGAGTCCGGTCCCCAAGCCCACGTCTTACCTCACCTACCAGGCAAGATCATACAGAGCTCTGGGCAGCCCCAGCGACGTGGATAGACAGAAGCTAAGACCCAATTCTGTACCACCCATCATGCCCTGAGCTGCAGCCCTAGGGGCTCAGGAACAGGCAGGAGGCAGTGTAGCCAAGGGCAGCTCTTGCTGCGTGGGAAGCCCCTGGGCTGGCCAGCCAGCAGGCCAGCAATCTCGGGAAGAACCTGGAGTCTACTGCTGGCATGGCCACATGCAAGTTACTGGGTTTCAGTTGGCGTGAGGCAGAGCTCCTGTAAGGAAAGGACAGTAAGTTCTCCTTCCTCCATCCCTAGATCCGCACTTTCATGCTGGAGGCCTTTCAATGAGGTGAGGCACTCACAGCAGGGGAATGGGGCTGATCCACAGGGGTGGCCCAGCTGATACTATGGGCCACTGGTACTGCCCACCGGTAACATCAGACACAGGGATTAAATGGGAGGGTCACCCAGGAAGCAATAGGATGTCTGCTCCGGGTTCACCACCCCACTCCCTGCTCTGGGGCAGGTGGCAGGTGGCGACGGAGACACATTTAATTACTCTCACACTCTCAGGAACACCTTGTCCCAGCAGCTGGGAGAATGAAAGCATCTCCCATATCCTAGGAGGAAGTCAACTTGTTTGACAGTCAGGAGGCTGCCAGGCAGGCGACAGCCCCATGTGCCAAAGGGAGGGGCAGAACTGGTTACTGCTGCACCCAGGGCAAGTTCCAAGAAGCTCTCCTCTGAGCAGAGATCCACCTGGATAGGCCATCCCCACCCAGACCCTAAGGCTCCACAGGACTGGCATGGCCCAGGAGACAGGGCTTGCAGGGTGGCTTCCCTATGTTCCCTGGCCACAGCCCAGCCTGAGAACCAGATGACCCAGCCTCACCCTGGGAGGTAGGGGCCACACCCTCCTCTGCTGTCGCCCTGCACTTTGACCTAAACAAGCTCTTTCTTCTCCAGGCTTAACACCAGTTATAGAACCTGCAGGTTCGAGTGGATCGGGACTGTGAGGAAGAACTTCTTTTCACTTTCCCAAAGATGTAAGTCTGCCTGGGTGTGAGTAAGAGAGGTAAAGTGATTGGTCATGGCCAGGTGCAAGGCAGCCCAGGGAAGGCCAGCTGTGGTGGCAGTGAGCTATGCTCAAAAGGTGGCCCGTGTCCATGTCTAGCTACCGGGTCTGCTGGCCCACACCACCTGAGCGATCCAGTCAGTCCTGATGCTGGCTCCTGCTCTATGTGCATAGCCCTCTGGAGGAAGGACACCAAGGGAAGCTGGGCCCAGACAGCGGTGGAGGGGATTTCTAGGGCTCTGTAAAGATGGCTAGTCTCAGGGAGTACAAGCAGGTCAGGCTAGATTGGAGCATTCTGCCAGTCCCACAGTGTCTAGAGCCAGCCCAAAGGAGGGAAGTAGGAAATACTCATTTTGTTTTGACCTAGGCCCTGGGCTTGAGCTCATGGATTAAGCCTTATTTGGGGCTGTGAGGTCATGCTACTCTCAGCATGAAGCTCCATTCCCTGTGGCTCATGGAAATTGGACAGTGCAGCCCAGGCCATGAGTAGTGTTGATCCATACCCTTGTCTGGCAGAGCCAAGAGGCTTGGGCCAGGCAAGAAGGTGGCAGGAGCAGTAACCATCCAGGCTGGTTGTGTACAGCCCCCAGGAGTTCCACCTACCCTGCCTTTCAGCCCTCCTCCCAGCCACCCTGCTCAAGGGCCTGACAGGACACCAGGACATGCACGGGGGCAGCAGAAACGAGCCAGAGTTAGCATGACCAGCGCTGTGGACCTGGGCTGGCCCCTGGGAGGGAGGTGGTGACCTGCCTGGAGAGCTTCACAGCAGAAGCTAGGTCCAAATTGCAGGGAGGCAGGAGGCACAGAGCCCGGGCCAGGCCTAAAAGATAACACCCCAGGACCCTGTGTTGCCCCAGGCCTTGCAATATGGCATCAAGTTTGTAGCTTAAAGGGTTAGGGGTGGGGGGAAATGGGTGAGCTGCAACCCATGACCTGGCAGCCTCAGGGCCCTGTGTGTTGGGTCATGAGTTGCAGCTCACCTGTATCCCTCAACTCCCAACCCTTTAGGCTCCAAGCTAGAATCCCATGTGGCAAGGCCTGGGGTAATGCAGGGGCCCTAGAAGCAGGGCCCTTTTGCCCAGATCACCCCTTCCTGGGTTGGGAGCCAGTACACAGGCATAGTCCAGGCATTCTTGAGTGCACGAATGAAAGAATAAACGAAGGGGGGAAAAAAATCAAAGAATGTAGAGCGACCAGGCAGGAAGAGCCAAGACAGGTGTCAGGAGACCATAAGTAAGCCCTCGGGCCTCACCTGGGACCCGATTTCCCAGATAAAATAAGAGGGCCTGTCCAGCTCTGACACTGTTCTAGTCCAGTCAGGCTCAGACCGCATTGACTCGCTCCCTGCAATCCAGCCCTGAGGGCCATTCAGGGGCTCAGGGTGAGACCAGAGGCCTGGATACCCATGGAGCAGTATTGGCAGAACTGGTGGCAGGTGTGGGGACAGCCCTGGGGCTCTGGCGCCTCTGAGCAGCCATCAGAGCAGGGGCAGGGGTAAGTGAAGGCTGAGTGGCAGTAGCAAAGATAGCACAGATGACTTCTCAGAGGGGAAAGCCCCATCTGCCAGCCAAGTATGAAGCCTCTGCTGAGGTCAAGGCCTGAAAACCACTGCCTGAGTATCCAAGGGGGAACAAGGTCTGGGCAAGTGTCCAGGGCCAGACCAGAGTTGGCCAGGAAAGCAGTGCCCAGCTCAGAGCTGTTCCCCTACACACCCCTTTCCCTGCCATATGCCTGCCTGGTGGCCTCAGGAGCAGCCACATCCACACAGGGACAGCCCCAGCCCTGCCCCTTGACCACTACTCCGGGGTCCTTTGGAGGCACTGTAGGGCACCGGGTGTGGACAGGCAGAGCTGGCAGCCAGGCTACATGACAGCAGCCTAGCCTGCTAAGTGGCCCTTCAGGGCCTTCATTTTCCTGCCTCTGAAAGAGGAGAAAGGGCAACATTCCAGTGCAGCATAGGTTTCTTTAAAAAAATCAGCCTAAGTGTAGATGTTAGATGAGGCAGAGGCCAGAGAGGCCAATGGAAAGGCCCCCAAATTAGGGTACAGGGTGGAAGAGAAGAGCAACTGTGATAACAACCCCACTCCCAGCATGACTGCATGGACCTATAGTGCTTACATGGAGTTTGGGTGCCTGGTTTGGGCCTCTCCTAGAGTCACCCTGCACACGTGGACCTGTGTGCCGCACGCTTCTTCTTGTCCCTCAGAGTGCCAAGGAGGTTGAGAGGAGAGGAAAATTCATCCTCTGTCCTCAGGACAAACTTTCCCTCTCCTGGAGGGACCAGGGTGGCAGGACAAGAGTGGGGAAGGGTGTGCTTCTAGGAGCCTGAGAATCATGGCCCTGACCTGAGCAGCCTCAAATTCCTACTTGAAGCCCTCAAGACACCTGGGTTCATAGATAGCACACTGTGCTGTGTGTAGCTACAGCTCCACCCTGAGAGCTGCTAACATGACCCAGGTGGGGGTAAATGAGGATAGCTTGGTGGTCAAGGCTGGAGCAGCCTGCACTGAGCACCAGGTCAGAGAGCATCAGGGAATGTCCCCTGGACTTCCCTTGACCAACCAAGGAAGCTAGGGGCCAAAAGAGATGGACAGACAGGAGACAATGAGCTACAAGCCCTACCTAATGTTAGAAGGCTAACTGGGACTTGAGTGAGGGAAGAAGGGCCCTGGGCAGAGTCCTAAGGGACAGTGGCCCTGGGCAGGTGCCGCATGGAGGAGCAGAGGAGAGGCAGCTTGGCTGACTCGCCTGTCCAGCCACACCCCCTTCTCCAGGCTCCCTGGCAGCCAAGTGATCCTGGCACACCCCCTTGTGGCTGAAGCGAGGATGGCACTGCCAACAGTGAGGGGCCCAGCTCCAGTTCCCTCTCAAAATAATCCCCCAATATAATCTCTGCCTAAGACTCCTGGTCTGCATCTCCCCCAGCTATTGATCCTTGGGGGAGTGGGCCTGCAGGCATCCACAGAGCCATGCAGGAATGTGTCATAAGAACAGGAGTAGGCCCGAGGCGCACATGAGCCTGGTCATGTGAAAGGGAGACCAAGTGGCCTGAGTCTGGCCATGAGGAGCTGAAGAGGATGTGGAGGGAAGCTTGGGCATTCTTGTGGGCATTCTTCCTCCACAGTCTTGTTCTCCAGCTCAGCCAGACACTCCCAAGTCTCCAATTCCCTTTATCCAACGCTCAACACCTTTGCCTAGTGTGTACCTAATAAAAGAAAGTGCTTAATAATTCAGAAACAGGACAACCTGTGATAACGCTGCACTCCTCCTTCAAGGACGAGGGCCTCAGCTTCCCATCCCCCCATACCACAAAGGGCAGTACCCCAAAGAGTTGTCACTCATCCAGTCACGCAAATATCTATTGAGCATCCTAGCATTCTGGCCAGGACCGTGCTGTTGAAGCCTAACAAACTGCAGTCAGTGCTTTCTGCTTCATTATGCAGGTGGGCAAACATGCTCCACGTCACACAGCTGGCCAGAAAGGGAGCCATGGTCTGCCTGATGCCTGGCCTCACACAGAACTCAAGACAGATCCTGGCAACCCAGAGAGGCCCTAGGGTCTTGACGCTGAGCAGGTGCCGATGACTTACACGACAGATCATCACATTATGTCCCTGCACCTGTTCATTCTCGGTGCAGACTCTCCTAACAAGCTGGAGTGCGTCTGGCTGCTGAGCTCAAGGCACTACAACAACTACAGGTTAGAAAGTGGGCTCGGGGTGCTGTAGCAGGGACCCTGATCACAGCGGGAAGGGTGAATGGGTGGCCTGACAGGGTGCCAGAAGCAAAACTACTGGAGGCAGACCTGGCCTTTAGGGATGGAGGTTCTGTTCCATCTCATTTCAAGTGTAACAGCCCCAGTGCAGAGAGACTCTGCTATGTTCAGTGTGTGCCACTTAAGAAAGCAGACTAATACATTCCAGAAGGGTTTTATGCAAAACGTTTAAAATAAGGTGTTAAGGTGTTTCTCTCTCTGCCATCCAGAAACCCTGGTCATCCAGAAAGCCTTCTTCTTCAAGGGGCCTGGATGGCTGACATTTGCCTATGCTGAGGCCACCTCAGAAGGCCTCTGGCATGGGTTCAGGCACCAGCTCCACCTCAGAAACCAGGTCCAAGAGATCAGTGAGTAAGTTCAAGAAAAAGTATGTTATCACTCACCAGAGCAAGTTCTGACATGACCTCCTGGGGCAGGGCTTGTGAAACAGGAGTTATTTGTTCCCGTGGGGACTGTTACTAACTTGACCATAAACAGCTTCCCAGATAAAATCAAGCTAAATTATATACAGTGCAAGATGTAATCAGTGAAGGGAAAGCAGGAGTCAGGGTGGGGAGAAAGAGGCAAAGCAAAGAGAAAACTGGCCAGGTGGAAGGTGATCTGCCCAGGAGGGCCTGTACCTGAACCCTCAAGCACCCCCTGGACTTAAGAGTCTTCAGGTGTAGAGAGAAGGGACCTGATGGGGGTTCCCCCTGGTCTGGGGGTTCCCAGACCAGTCCTACAATATTGTGAACCAAAATTTGGCCCATGAATGCCCCAGACTCACCAGCATAGGTCTCAACTTAGAAGGCTGCTGGGTGTGGGCACCTTCTCTTTGTTTACCTATATATATATTCTAATTTTCCTTATTTTAAATCTTTACCAAATGTTTTAAACTACAAAATATTTGTTCACTGCGATATAGTCAAACAATGGAAGAGTGTATAAAATAAACATTGCAATGCTCCCCCACTCCCAGCCTCTCCAGTTCCTCTCCCCAGAGGTTGTCACTTGGTGCCTATGCTTCCAAACACTTGTCTGTGTGCATGGCATCTGGTATTCTATTAAAATGGGATTATGTTACCTGCAATGCTTTGCAACTTTTCACCTAACAATATATTTCTAAATCAGTCCTTATGGAACTTCATGCTTTTGAGCACTTGCTAGTAGTATTCCATTGCAAGAACAGACCATGGTTTATTTAACCAAACCAAATCAGTGGATATCCCATTCTAATAGTTTGCTGTTACCAACAAGGCTGACATAAACACCTCTGTACATCCTACTCTATAATAATCTATGGGATACAATCCTATAAGTTGGGGTGCAGGGTCACACAGTATATACACCTGCAATGTTTTCACAAAGGGGTGAAAACTTGTCCCCCAAAGAGTCTACACTAAGTCATCCCTCTACTAACTTTATTTTTGGAATTAAAAAATTTACATTTTAGTTAAAAAGAAAACAAAAAACCTCCATGTCCTACAGTCATGCAGGAAGAGACACGGCAGAGATCTGGAGGGAAATCCCTGCTCCACTTGCCAAATTAGGCTCCCTGCCAGGTGTCCCCATTAGGCCACACTTGTATCCACTTGGCCTGCAGTTAAGGCTGCTCTCTAGACTCCTGGCAGGAACCATGGGCAGGGCTATGCTTCTAAGGCAGGTTTGCCCTGGCAGCAAGCCAACAGATGGCCTGGCATGGGCCTAACTGCTGCCAGCCAGCATGCTGATGACTCCCAGATTGGTATCTTTAGAGCTACTTCCCCGCAGGCTACCTGCCTGCTGGACCCCTCCCGCAGATATCTGAGACAGAACACCTCCCTTGCCCACCATCCCATCCATGCCCCAAAACTTCTCCTCCTCTGGTGGTCCCCATCTCAGAAACAGCTCCAGCAACCACCCAGTCACTTTGACGAAGCCAGCAGCCTGACTTCTAACTCCTCTCCTTAGGTATCATATAAAAACTGGCCAAACTTGTGGCTTTCATCCTCTAAGCTAATCTCTAACCCAGTCCTTCATTCCCCCTCATTCCACTGCTGCCCTGGGTCAGCCCATGCTCTCTCACCTGGCTCCTCTTGAATCCATCTTCCAGAGCCTGAGAGCAAGTTTTTTTAAAAATCATTCATATGTAATAATTGTACATATTTATAGAGTAGAAAGTGATATTTAGATACATGTATACAATGTGTAATGAGAAAATTCAGGGTATTTAGCATATCCATCACCTCAAACATTTATCATTTGTGTTGGGAACATTCAAAATCCTCTCTTCTGTTTGAAAATACACAATGAATTATTGTTAACTACAGTCACCCTACCGTATAGAACACTAGAACTTATTCCTCCCATCTAGCTGTAATTTTTCTTCTCCTTTAATCAGCTGAATTTAGATTCGCTAGCTGTAATTTTGTATTCATTAACCATCCAAGTTTCTAATTGCATCATACCACCTACCCCGACCCCTCCACAATGCCCTCCTTCATCCACTGAGGGATCAGGTCCAAGCTGGCTCATGGTGGCAAGGTGCCAACTCTCCTCCTGCCTATACCTAGCCTCTGACCCCGCCCGCTCTGGGGGCCTCACCCCCTGGGCTGCGGCGGCAGCGGCAGCAGCAGCAGCAGCAGCAAGCTGGAGAGGAGCAATTAAGGCAGCAGGCAGCTACAGTCACCACCAATGATCTATGCCAGCTCATCGATCGTTGACTCGCGGGGTCTCTCACTACCCGGGGCAGCTGGGACAGCATGGATCCTCAAACACTGAGAGAAAAACTTCAGGCATGTGTGGAGACCAGGCTGCCACGACTCAGAGACTCAATGTCTTCCTTCCACAGTGCAAACTCTCCTTGGGTTATCACCTTCTGCACACGCTTCTCCCTATGCCCCCCGAGCTCCTTTCTCTTGCTAGTGGTCGTGAAATGTGGACTGTGTCACCTCTTCCTTTGGATCACATCTGACTCAAGAATTTAGGATTAGGTTAAGCTCATCTTGCTGTCCAAGCTGTGGTCATCTAATTTCACCAATTCAATATGGTTTCCTTTGACAAATAAAGTGGAACATGCAAAATATTTCCGAGCAAGACCATCAACAGGAACTCTTAAACAAGACATTTCCCATACACTGAACTTGACCTAACCTAAGAATCTTTTTTTTTTAATTTTTTTTTACCATAATCCTCATCTCTCCTGAGCTGCATCAAGGCACCCATGGCCTTCCATGCACCAGCCCAATGCACCTATCCAGACTTGGCCCCTGCACATCCTTGACACATGCTCTACTCTATCACGTGTTCCTGAGGCTCCTCTGATAATCTATGTAGTTTCATGTTTCTGAGACTACTAGTGTCATTCCATCTCCCTGGGGTGCTCTTCCCACCTCTTTGGTCTGGCCGGGTTTTTTTTTTTTTTTCTTCTTCTTTTTTAGAGACAGAGTCTCACTCTGTAGCCCAGGCTAGAGTGAGGTGGCATGATCATAGTTAACTGCAGCCTCAAACTCCCAGGCTCAAGAGATCCACCTGCCTCAGCCCCCCAAGTAGCTGAGACTACAGGCGCACACCACCATACTCAGCTAATTTTTCTATTTTTTATAGAGACAGGGTCTCACTATGTTACCCACATCAAACTCCTGGCCTCAAGCGATCCTCGCACCTCGGCCTCCAAAGTGCTAAGATTACAGGCGTGAGCCAGTGTGCCCGGCCCACTCTTCTGATTCTATGCTCTCTCTTGGGGACCTTGGTTATACTTCTCCCTCAATTCCCCAAGTTTAGACCTCACATCTGAGCACCAAAAATAGCCTCCAACATCTCCACTCAGCTGGCTCACAGACCCCTCAATCTCATCTCCTCACTCCTGCTGCAACCTCTTCCTTTTCCTACCTGTCACCATGATTTCACTCTGCCACCTAAGCCAGACCTGAGAACATCAGCCTTGACTCGGTCATTCTTCCTCAGTCTTCTTATCCAACCCTCAAATGCTATCAATTCCTCTCCTAAACCCCCCTACAATGCTCCCAGCCAAAATGCCTGAGGACAGGCTGCCATCATCTCTAGCCTGGATTACTATAAGAACTTGTAAACTGTTCTTCCCACCTCCAATGTAGCTCCTATCTCCAATCCACTTTCAAACTGTAGGTACCCTCTAAAGTACAAGCCTAACAGTTTTATTCTCCCATCCCCTGCACTCAAGACAGGGTCCTTCCTATGGCTTCTGCGATCCTTCAAGAGCTAATCTCTGCTTAACTTTCCAGCCACACTCCTAGCCACACCCCAGTCAGTTTGTACTGAAATGACCTGTCACTCCTGGAAGACATCTGTACCTGCAGTTTCATGTGATGTGTTGACTAGTGATTGGCCAAGCCCAGCCTGAAGTCCCTCTTTTTTCTTCCCTCATGAGACTATTTCTTGTGAAATAATGTTGAAATGTACAAGGAGATGTTGTAATGAACGAAAGACAAATGAATCAGGGCACAGGGGGATAAAACTGTTCTGGAAGACAGCCAGCACAGCACACATGAATATTCAATCATAGCCTCCAAGTATCTAACTCACTGGCTGAGAAAAACAATCCTCAGGACCATCTAGATTACCTGGAAGTTGAGAAGATCACAGGACTCCTGTTCTTGAGTGTTAATTATATTCCTAACAACAGGAGGGAGATGTTCTGATTGGCCCAAGTGTCAGGTAAAGCCCCCATCCCAAATCAGGAAACTAGCATTCTGGTACTCATTAGCTGAGGTGCTCCTGCATAATCCAGCAAGCCATTTGCTTTTCTATATTTTCCAAGTTTCTGAGTAAGAGAAGAGATAAACTATCCATGAGAAAAACCCAGAACAATGACCAATCCAGTTCAGTAGCAATGGGCACTCCTAGGACTCAGATTATGGTCTCTAAATGTCATTGTCCAATAAAAAGAACAGGTCTCCTAAGAGAAATGATGACTCTAGGTCTGGGTCAGGAAATGTTCAAGATAAGATGAGAACATATGGGCATCCTAGAATGTAAGGAAGCTCTCAAAGGTCATTGTGTCAAAAAGATTTGACAGCCAATTGAATAAGCTCCCACTGGCCAAGAGACAATTTAAGTATTAATAAGGTTAACTGATTGAAGCGTAACAAACACGTTAAATTCCAATACTGTGTTATGATACTAAACACACAACAAACCTCATTAGTCATCTTTGGAGGATGTTGGAGAATGAACTCATTATTTTGAATGCTGATAAATATTAGAAAGAATCGGCTGGGCGCGGTGGCTCACGCCTGTAATCCTAGCACTCTGGGAGGCCGAGGCGGGCGGATTGTTTGAGCTCAGGAGTTCGAAACCACCCTGAACGAGAGCGAGACCCCGTCTCTACCAAAAAAAATAGAAAGAAATTAATCGGACAACTAAAAATATATAGAAAAAATTAGCCAGGCATGGTGGCGCATGCCTGTAGTCCCAGCTACTCAGGAGGCTGAGGCAGAAGGATCGCTTGAGCCCAGGAGTGTGAGGTTGCTGTGAGCTAGGCTGATGCCACGGCACTCACTCTAGCCCGGGCAAAAGAGTGAGACTCTGTCTCAAAAAAAAAAAGAAAGAAAGAATCAACCATTTACCCTAATCTCTCCCATACAGAGTATATCTCAGGGTAACCAAATACTTGATTTCTGAAAGTTTCCAGGTGCAGAAGTATTCGAGCCAGCAATTGCAGAAGGAAACACAGAATTAGAATATCACCATTTTGCAACCCCTAATGAAATAACGGTTCTAGTCAATAAATGTCAATGATTCCTTATATCACAAAAAGAGAAACGAAGTACTATATGCCTCCCAATGGAAGTACGAACATCAGCTATTAAGTTTTAAAATTAAAAAAAAAAAAAGAATCGAACCAGAATCTAGTCAAGCCTCTAGATCTAACTACTAATTTACAGGGAAAACAAGGGACAGAGGAACATGTTAAACTATGTGGGGGATGGAATCAGTAAAATTCAGATGGATAGAAAATCTATAAATCAAGTGATCCAACTTCAATAACTAAATTAAAAGAAAAGAGAGAATCTACATATTAAAATACTTCAGAGAGTATCAACCAGTTGAAATGCATACATATTTGAAATGAAATATATTTGGATCCTGATTGAAACAAATCATATTTTAAAAATTTGAGACAATCAGAGAAACTTGAACACTAAATGGATATTTGATTACATTAACAAATTACTGTTTTGTTTTTTTTTTAAAAAAAGAAGAATAATAGTATTATAGTTATTTTTTTTAAAAATAATCATGACCTTTCTCAGAGATGCTGAAATATTTACAATTGAAATGATATGCTGCCTGGGATTTACTTCTAAATAATTTAGAAGTAGGGAGATAAGTAGAGCTATTACTAAAACAAGATTGTTAATTATTGTATAGATAAGAATTGATAATTGTTGTAATTAGGTGATTATTACTTATGGGTTCATTATACTATTCTTTCTAATTTGTATATGTTTGACGATATCCATAATAAACAGTTTTAAGAAAAGAGGAAGAGGAAATTCTGGAGGGTGGGGCTGGAGCCTGACTCACATCTGAATTCCCAGCACACACTAGGGCAAATTAATAGCAATGCTTTTAGACTGATCCCATGGTAAGAGCTGAGAGTATAGGTTCAGAACTGTGGTAATGCCTGAAATACCTGCCTGGCTCTTATATGAGGCCCAGTAGGCCTTCAGGAGGTGTTTCTTGAATGAGTAACACTCATATGGAAGCAGCATTGCATATGGCCCTCATGGTCTGAAATACATTCCCCTAGTCACATCCAACAACCCCAGATTTGGCAGGCCTCTGTGGAAGACGGTATTCCTTACCTTCACTACCTCTACCCCCACCCCCAGTGCTAAGGAGCCAGGGGCTTCCTCTCTGGGCTCAGCTTGATGTTTTTTTTTTAAACCAAGGGTCTGAGTTCCCAGAAGATTTGTACTCCTATTCCCCACACTTTGCTACTTGGGGCTGCTTTTGGTCCCTCTGACTGGCCGAGTTATTTCTTTTTCTTTTTTTTATTTATTTACATTTGATTTAAAGAAGGGGTCTCGCTCTTGCTCAGGCTAGTCTTGAACTCCTGAGCTCATGCAATCCTCTCACCTCAGCTTCCCACAGTGCTAGCATTACAGGAGTGAGCCACCGCGCCCAGCCTGGCCCAGCTATTGCTGCCTTTGTGTGCTGGTCTGTCTGAAATGCTTTCTTCTAGCTCTCTGCATGGCTGGCTCTTTCTCATTCTTCACATCTCAGCTCAAATATCCCTTCCTCAGCAAGGCCTTCACCAATCATGCTCTCCTTTGTCCCTTTCACAGGTATCACCTTTAATATGTGATTATATATGTATTTTGTTTACTTAATTGCAACAATACCAGTAGTTAATACATTGAGCACTTGCCACATGCCAAGTTAGATCTAAGCATTTTACGTGGATTATCTTGTTTAGCCATCATAACTGCCCCATGAGGTAGGTGCTATTGTTACCACCATTTTACAGATGCTGAAACTCAGGGATGAAAGGTTATGTATCTTGCTCATGGCCACAGAGCCATGAAGTAGCAAGCCCACAGCTGTAACCACTATACCACAAGATCTCTTAATCTTTTTCCCTGCCCCACCAACCTCCACCCCCAGACTACGAGAGTTAAAGTATCTCAGCCCCTGTAACAGTGTCTGGCATAAAATGATGCTCCATAAGGATAGTGAATGAATGAAAACATTCAAAGTAATACTTTATGATTTCTCTTCATACATCTCTGACCCATCTCCTCTTCCCCACAAGCCCCTAGCACAGGACCCAGCTCCCAGAAGGCTCTCAACACATCCACATAAACTCAAAGCTGGAAAGAGGATGACCAAAGGGGGACAACCTCTGTGGGTTCTTTCTTCTACTCCTGAGAAAGGACAACTGAGCAAGACGGACAATGGAAGATGCATGGGCTTCAGGGGTCCTAAGAGACTGTGTTCCAGCAGAAGAGAGAGGTCAGTAGTGGATGCCCTGCAGGAGTGGAACCCAGGGAGGAAGGCTAGGGTACAGTGGAGGGGCTATACTTGTCCTAACTTACAGAACAAATAAACACCCTCTACCGGACACCTGTGCCTTCTGGGAACTGTCCAACACATGAAATATATTCCTTGGAAATCTCATCACCTCAGGATACACCTACAGATTTAGGTGACTAGAGGCTACAGGCTTCTTTAGTCTCCCATTCCCACCTCCCTCCTCCTTCCCCTGGAGATAGGGAGGCAAAAATACCCAGCAACAGCAGCCCAGAGACTAGGCCTCTGGCGTCACCTTTGGAAGCAGAGAAGGCCTTTCTGTACAAGACACTAGGGTTTCTTGTCACTCCTTCCTGCTGCTGGTTATCTCCAGCATACAAGGTTCCAAGAATCCTAAACTCGGCCAGGGGCAGTGGCTCATGACTGCAATCCTAGCATTCTGGGAGGCCAAGGCAGGAGGATCACTCAAGCTCAGGAGTTTGAGACCAGCCTAAGCAACAGCGAGACCCCATCACTACAAAAACCAGAAAAATTAGCTGGTTGTGGTGGCACACACCTGTAGTCCCAGCTACTTGGGAGGCTGAGGTAGGAGGATTGCTCAAGTCCAGGAGTTTGAGGTTTTAGTGAGCTATGATGCCATCACTGCACTCTAGCCAAGATAGCAAAGTGAGACTCTGTCTCAAAAAAAAAAGAAAAAGAATTCTAAACTCTATGTGAAGAAACTTCTAGGAAGGCAGCACAAATGCCATAGGAGTTGTGATTGGGTTTGGGGGACAGCATTCTAGCCTACTATGGGCAAAGTTTCTAAGATGAGGTGGTACTAGGGCTGAGCTTTGAAGGGCAGGAATCACTGCACTTCATGGGGGCCAGAAAGAAGCAGAGGGAACAGCAGGTGCAAATAACACTGAAACAAGAGCTACCATTTACCTACTGCTTACTCTGTCCTTGGTGCTGGGTCAGTGTTTTATATGCAGTAGCTTGTTGATATCTCACAACCTTCATGAGATAAGTGCTGTCAATATACCACATGAAAAACGCAAGGCCCACAGGTGTTAAATAACTTGTCTAAGGTAATCCAGTAATTGGCTGGGGTGGGATTCAAATCCAGGTTTGCCTGACTCCAAAGTCCACCACACTATGTGCACCCATTGCTGGAGGACGACTTGTCTGAAGGAGAGAAATATGTCTGAAAGAGCAAGGGATCCCTGAATGCCACACTAAAAGTCTGGAATGGTGTTCCACAATGGGGGCCACTTGCTGAGCAGCATTGTAGGAAGAATGGCCTAGTATGTTTATGGAGGATGACATAGGGTTCTCTGGGAAGATGGGAACCCTGTGCCCCCCAGAAACTCTACAGAGGGATAGGGAGCAGCAGGAGCAAAGCCAAGAAGAGAAACAAGCCAACCAAATGCCAACTGATGATCAATGGTATCCACTTTCAGATCTAAGCAAATAAAGATCTTCAACAGGTCCCAGTCAGTCCATAAAACACACATTAAGTGTCAACTGCATGCTAGGCCCTGTCCCTGGCAGCCTCCCTCTGTCTCTCCCCTTTTCCTACGGTGAGGTCAGTCAAGTTGCTGGCAGACTTCAACAACCCAGCACCCTACGATGTTCTCCTCTTCTTCCCCACCTCCACTTACGTAAGGGAGGTAAACCACTTTTCTTGCAAATTTATGTTAAAAATCATAAAATCTACAATTTTTGTATTTTAACTTCAATAAGTTTTATATTTTAAAGGTATTTATTTTCACTTTACCTGGTCTAGTTTGTAAGGTAAGCAACTGATTTTTTTTTCTTTGAGCTCACTTTTTTTTTTTTCTTCACTCTGTCACCCTGGGTAGAGTGCACTGGCAGTATTATAGCTCACTGCAACCTCAAATTCCCGGGCTCAAGCCATCCTCTTGCCTCAGCCTCCTGAGCAACTGGGACTACAGGTGAGTGTCACAATGCCTAGCCAATTTTTTTCTATTTGCAGTGGAGACAGGGTCTTGCTCTTGCTCAGGCTGGACTTGAACTCTTGAGCTCAAGCAATTCTTCTGCCTCGGCCTCCAAGATTTGAGCTCACTTTTAACCTCAATAAGTTTTTGATGAGAAAATTTTCTCCAGTGGGTGAATCATCTGGCAATCTTCCCCCTCTAGCTAGCAACTAGGAGGCTATGAGTACGTCTGCTCAAGGGTATTATTTGTGGGTCGGGGATGGGAACTCACATCCTAGCCACCCTGCCCTTCACTACCATCTGGGGTGGGGGGAGGCAAAGACTGGAATTAGTGACATCTCTAATTCAATTTATCTGTTGCAGCTGTGCCTCAGGAAGTTAATCCTACTTTGGACTTGTGTGTTGAGAGGAAAGGGGAACTCAGCTTTTCACCACTCTTCTAAGAAATCCTATACCAACAGGCAACCCCCATTGTCGAGGAGGTAGGATTTATTGGCTGAATACTTGTATATGAACTTCCAGACTTGTAGGGCCACCCTTGCTCTCCCAAATACTGTCTTCAGGAGACACTACTCAGCCAGCAGTTCAGTGTTTGGAGGCAACCCTCGCTAAGCTGGCTCAGCAATTCCCCAGGAAGGCTCACCCCGCAGCCCAACGCGAAGATGATCCCAAAGGCCTTAGTGTCTGTGTAGGGAGTGGGGTACTTTCCCGCTTAGCTTCCCTAAGCATTGCCACGGGACAGCTCTCTGGCTACGTCAGGATAAAGAGGCTGGTATGGGCACAGCTCGCACCCGCCAACCACTCCTAAGAGACTCCTTCCTTCCAAAGTATATGGCGAGCACAACGGGAGAATAGACAGCCCTACCAGAGGCGAAAAACTCTGGTTCTTAAAGCCCTGTTTGCGTTTGGGCCCGCGCCGAGCCGCAGATAGAGGTAGATCCCCTCCCAGTGCACCCGCCATCAGCCCTCGGATTCCCAGAGAGGCCTCTCAGGCCCTTCAAGACCCCTCGCTTCCGGCTTCCGGGCCCAGACTTCAGAATCCTCAGGCCAGGGCCGGCCTCCAACCCGTCCTTTGAGGGCCCTTCAATCTGGCCCTGCGGCTCACCCTCGAGTGTCTCGCACTGCACCAGGTTGAGGTAGTCTGCCTGGCTGAGCACCCCGGCCTTCAGGCCGCGCACCAGTCCCTCCAAGTAGCCATTGTCCACGTTGAAGTAAAGCTCCGGGAAGAACGACATGGCTGCGGCGGGGACGGCGGGACTGGAGAACCCCGACCGGCCGGCACGCAACGCAACTCCGCGATCAGCTGACGCTGCGCCCAAAGCGGGTTGTCAAGCGCGTCAGGTGACACGCAAGAGCCTCACGTGACCACAACAGGGCGGGGCGCTGAGTGGCGCCCGGCTTCCGGGTGGTTTGTGCGGAAGCGTTTGCGCAGGTGTGGGCTGAAAAACGGCCCTCTGGCGCCTGCGCGTTGAAGGGAGAAGCGCCTCAGCGAGCGCCCCAGCGAGAGAGCTACCTGGCTGTTTGAGGCCGGCCGCGTGGTGGCGCCCGTGGCCGCAGAGATTCCATTGGGCCCTATTTCTATTTCTCCCGAGTTTGATACACCTGGCGCTCCAGGACCGGTGAGGTAAAGACGGGAGTGGGCGGTGCTTGTCTTGGTTGGGAAGACTGCAGACTGCTGAATCAGCCTCCCCGCCCCCTGAGAGAGGAACTGAGGTCCTGTGAGGGGCGAACTTTGCTGAAGGTCACACGTGGAAGTAGCCGCAAGCAGACCCTGGAGCCTAATGCTTACTCGCTAGCCGGGGGTTACAGCCCCTGTGCCGCGCTGCGCCCAGCCTCTGCGTTTCTTGTGCCAGATTCTCGAGGTCTGGAATGCGTCTCTCCTCAGCCTGGCGCCCTGAAAGCTCATGTGTATGTGTCTCAGATGATGGGATAGCTCAGGCCGTAGGGGTGTGTATGGTTTCTTGGCTTGGCGACACTGCTACCTCTGCCCTGAGCCCTCCCCCACTTCGACGGACACATTCGAAATAACCACAGCCTTGGGGTTGGTCCCATCCTTTATTCAAGTCCCCCTGCTCCAACCCCGACATCGGCCAGCTAGGTGCGGCTGCAGGGGTTCATGGCCGTACCCAGCTTGCGGCAGTAGCAGAAGGCGTTGAAGAAGCGGCAGTAGCATGTGGCGCACGGGTCACAGCAAGGTACCTGCTGTCCCAGACAGGACTCGTGCAGCCGCACACAGCGACGCGGGGAGCGAGGCTCGCGGTCCTGCGGGTCTAGCACCTGTAGGGATGGGGAAACAGGAGTGTGGGCACTGGCCTCCGAAGACAGGTCCAGGGACTTCAGCTGCACAATCTGTGCAGGATGGCAGTGGAGCATTAGAAAGGGTGATCTGCAGTGTCACCCCTGTTGAGGGGTTCCGGAGCTGGGGAGAGGGGACAGTACTTGAAGCCCCCTCCCAAGGCCTGCCACCTTACCCCTTTTCTTGAAAAGTTACCTCTGCCAGGGCCTCGGCTTCGGCCTCAGCCTCCTGCAGCAGAGCCTCTTCTGCTTGTTCTGCAGTTGTCTTCTTCAGTTGGGCCCAGCGGCCCAGGCCTGGAGCAGAAGATGTGAGGGCAGGACTCCCCCCATGCACAAAACACCCACCTCACAGGTCTGGGATCGGCAAGGGGGAAGGAGGGCTTATACCAGGGGGGACAGTTTGTGATCAGAGGGTATCCAGGCCCCACCCAGCCCTACCCCTGCCCACACTGACCTGGGAGCTCTGGGAACAGGGCCTGGTCAGGCCTTCTGATGCCCTCCAGGGGGGCCAAGCCCATCTGGGCGCCCTGTATGGCAGGCAATGCCAGCAGCAGGGCACAGCTCAGCAGCACTGCATTCAGCATGGCCTGGCCCAGCAGGAAGACCGACCACTTAGTCCCTCCTCATCCTTAGAGTATCCTCTAGATGCCCAGCTAGAGCCCCCTCCCCTCCTCAGAGTAGGATTCCCTGCCTAACCTGAGGACTTACCTCTGCTTTCTGAATCCTTGCCTAGAGCGTTCCTGACCACCCTGTGCCCTCAGCTTATATAGCAGAGTCTCATGAAGAGCCCACACGTGACTGTTCTCTGCAGCAAGGGCGTGAGGGGCCCTCCCTGGAGGGTGGGGGCACAGTTCAGGCCTCGCTCCCTGGAACCTAGGCGCCTTTGATGCTCTACAAGAGGGATGCCCTTCTCTAATTTGAGGTGAGGTCTCCAGGAGCCAATTAAAGTTTGGGAACAAGATAGGGTGCCCAGGGCCCCCAAATTTCCACAACACAGGGACCTAGCGGGTGTGCCAGGCTGAAGCCATTAGTAATAACAAGGCAGGCGGCCCTGGAAGTTTAATCTAATTTGTGGCCCCGGAGCTGCTTACTCAGACCCTGTGTGACATGTTGTTTCCTTTGCTTCCAGGAAGTTGGGTCAAGGGCATTGAAGAGGGTGATGGGCCAGTGGTCATTGTGGGGCATGAGTGGGGCACAGAACCAGAGCGTGGGTGTCTTTGTGGGGAGAGGGGAATGAGAGAATCCCACCTAGCCAATAGTAGTCCCTCCTGACTGCATTCCTGGTCCTGCCTCCCTTCCCCTTTTCCTTCCAGACTTCTCCAAACCCCCTCACCCCTCCTCTTGTCCCCAAACCATTTTCCACCTAGGGTTCCTGGAAGCCAAGGAAGCAAAACGGACTGTTCCCTGGGTAGGCGAGCCGCTTCAGAGTAAAAAGCTTTCAGGCTGCCTGCCTCATTAGTGCTAATGGCCACTCCCTTTCGCCCTGCGTTGTCAGGCCTCTGCCTCTGCCTGGTCGCGTCCACACGAGGCTGGAATGAGGACTGCCCTTTTGTGGAGATGGCAGGACACCCAGGACCCCACCTGCCTGTGCCTTCTCTCACCCCTCTGAAGGCTTTTATAAAAAGAGACAGGGTCTCACTATATTGCCCAGGCTGGCCTCAAATTCCTGAGCTCAAGTGATCCTCCCACCTCTGACTCCCAAGTAGTTGGGATTAAAGGCATGCGCCATCATGCCCGGCTTCAGGAGAGCCGTTCATATCACACATGCCCATCTGGGAAAGGGATGCAGTCTGAACCAGCTTTGAAGCCCCCATGCACAAACTGGGCTGGCCAGAGACAGTGGGAAGAGGATAAAGGGGCTATTGAGGTTTTCAGCCCAGGTTCTCACAGGCTATTCTGACTACGGTGCTGGGAAATCCTCCCAGCAAGTGGGTAGGAACCATAGGTTGCCATCTGGCAGTCTTTGGCCTAGTGTCCCCACCAACAATTAGTGTTGTGTGCAGGCTGCATGGGGAGGAGCTGCTGTGTGACTGGCTGCTTTCACAGATGGGCACAGGTCACCGTTCTGGGGTCAGGCTGGCGTTGGGTTCTTCTGTGATTGGCTCAGAGTAACAGTCCTAGGAGATCAGAGGGCCACTTACTATTGCCCAGCCAAGGAAGGAGAGGGCAGGGGAGTCAGGGAGAGCCTCTCTGAAGAGGTGGTCCCTGAATAAGACCCTTAGGTCAACCAGGAAAGGAACAGTCCCCCTTTCTCTTCTGAGAATGGTGTTGGCTGTTTTGGTGACTCTGTCACAAAGCAGACTTGGTATCAAGCTCTCTCTCTCTGGCAGCTAGTGTTGACTTTTCTCTCCCAGAGCTATGCCTGGTCCTGGGGGCCCACCTCCCCGGCTTTCTCTTCTCAGGGTGGAGGTATCAGGCACCCGAGTGTGCCCCCAACCTGGTTGGGCCACTTCAGGCTGATGAATGGCAGTACATCAAATGTACAGGAGGCACATCTCCTAGATCCTTGTGCCCTGGCCCTGGCCCTGGAGATTCTGGCTGAGGGTTGAGAGATGCAGGGACTGCATGTGGATTGGAAAGGCACCTAGGTGAGTTGAGGTGGGGGCTCTGGGCACCTGGCTGGGCCTGGTCAGCTCCCATGCTAAGGGTTCGGGATTAGTGGGACCTTTTCCCACCCAGATGCTCAGTGTCTTTGCTCACTTATGAGCTGTGACTGTGTTCACCTAAGTGTGTGCACACAGGTGTATCAGCCCCGCAGGCAGCGATGGATGAGGGCTGAAGCGCTCACAGGGAGGCCATGTCCCTGGCCAGGTCCAGTGGGAATAATTGTTAATTTTTAAAGTTGTGATAATGGTATTATGATTATGCTTTTTTTAAAAAGCACCCCTATCTTTTAGGAAAGCATAATGAAATATTTACTGATAAAATGATGTGAAGTTGGAGATTTGTTTCAAAATAATCTGAAATGAGAGGTGGTATAAATGAAACAAAATCATAAATTGGTAATTGTTGAAACTCAGTGATGGGTACATGGGCTTCATTATCCTATTCTGGCTATTTTTGTATGTGTTTGACATTTTTAATAATAAAAATTTTTTAAAGAATTTTTTTGGGCCGGGCGTGGTGGCTCACGCCTGTAATCCTAGCACTCTGGGAGGCCAAGGCGGGCGGATTGTTTGAGCTCAGGAGTTCGAAACCAGCCTGAGCAAGAGTGAGACCCCGTCTCTACTAAAAATACAAAGAAATTAATTGGACGACTAAAAATATATAGAAAAAATTAGCCAGGCATGGTGGCGCATGCCTGTAGTCCCAGCTACTCGGGAGGCTGAGGCAGAAGGATCGCTTAAGCCAGGAGTTTGAGGTTGCTGTGAGCTAGGCTGATGCCACGGCACTCTAGCCCAGGTAACAGAGTGAGACTCTGTCTCGAAAAAAAAAAAAAAAAAAAAAGAATTTTTTAAAAATGTAGTGGAATAAGTGCTTTGATAGAAGAATGCCTGAGGACAGGTGGGACCAGGTTGAGCACTTACCCAGTTGAAGGGGAGCATGCAGGGAGTTGGCTAGGAAGGCTTCCTGGGGGAGGAGACATTTACTCAGTCAGGAAACTTGAGTAGGAGTTGGGGAGTGCCAGGCAAGGGACGGTATAAGTCCCCTGGACGCATAAGTGGTGCATTGTTCAGCACGCTGCCTAGTTATACTGCTTAACACGTGCTCTGCTCTGCCCCAGCCTGTTTTTTTTTTTTTTTCTTTTTCATCTCTAAAAAAAAAAGGAAAAGAAATGTGTGGCATGTTCTGGGTGGAGGATGCAGAGCCTGCTTGGTGAGATTGAGGGCCCTGAATATAGGGACTCTGACTCCAGGGAGGAGAAAGGGGAGAGTGTAGATGCTCTGCCAGAGACCATGTGTGAGGACAGAGAGGGACACTTGAACCCTGCCCTCACTTTGCTTCTTTTTCCTCCTTTAGTGTAATTACCCTCAAGGGCGGAGAACATGCATGGCTCTCCCAATCCAGCTTGATTCTGAAACCCAGATCCCAGGCCAGCCTACTGCCCCTGCCCCAGGGCCGCACAGCCGTGTGTTTCCTGTGGATCGTCTGTAGGACTTCCAAGAGGCAGAGGTTGCTTAGAGAGGCACAGTGGTCCCCTCAGTCATTCAGGAAGGAGAGCAGGACGGACAGGAGTTATCTTGGGCTGGGGTCTTAAGCCCTCAGCTGGAGAGGATTTGAGATGGTTAATTTTGTGTGTCAACTTGACTGGGCCACAGAATGTCCAGATATCTGGTTAAACGTTATTAAATATTTCTGGGTGTGTCTGTGAGGGAAGAGACTAGCATTAGAATGATGGACTGAGTAAAGCAGACGCCCTCCTCGGTGTGGGTGGGCACCATCCAGTCCGCTGAGAGCCTGAATAAAACAAAAGGCAGAGGAAGAATAAGTGGGCTCTCTGCTTGACCACTTGAGCTGGGACATTGGCCTTCTCCTGCCCTGAGCGCTCCTGATTCTCAGGCCTTCAGGCTCCGACTGGAATCTAACCCATCAGTTCTCTGGCTCTAAGGCCTTCAAACTACGCCACCAGCCTTCCTGGCTCTCCAGCTTGCAAACAGCAGATTGTGGGCCTTCTTAGTCTCCATAACTGCCTATGCCAATACTTTATAATATATCCCTCTCTCTCTCAGTAGGAGAGATCATGTGTGCCTGTGTGTGTGTGTGTGTGTGTGTCTGTCTGTCTGTATATGTGTGTTCCTGTATTCCTCCTGTTGGTTCTGTTTCTCTGGAAAACCCGGACTAACTGACTAACTGTCCCGCTGTGATGGGGAGCTCTGAGGTGGGTAGAGTCATGTTTGTTGCATGAATGCCAACACTTGCCATTCTTCCATTCATTCAAGAGCCATTTATTGAGTGCATGCTGCATGACCAGTGCCATGCCACGGCGACTAGAGTTTGAGGCTGGGTCACAGGCCATAGTGACCTGAAGCACCTGATTCTGGGGTCAGCCAGACTTCATGGGCTTGCCAGTCGCCAAAGAAAACAGGTTGCAGTCAAACAGGGGAGAATGGAGCAAGGTACAGGGCCAGCTGGTGGACGGCATACCCTTTCCCCTGACGGTAAGGGGCGCAGGCCCAGAGACGGTCTTTCCCCTCTGGACTCACTCTGACTCCGCTACCCCTACCTTTGCCTGCCAGGTCCTGCTTTTCTGAGTGAAATCTTTTGTTTCTGGAGGTATCATAGCACCCTACTTTCCGCCCCAAGGTGAGGCCTCACCCTCCACATTCTAAAAAAGGACATCAGCCCACACACTCACAGGAGACCCACACAAAGTAGTGAGGAGCCTGTTCCATTCCAGGCAGTGAGAGGACCCCTAAGCATAAAAGAATTTCTGGAGAAGTGCGGTTTGAGCCCCCAGAAACCCTCCAGAGAGGAGGCATGGCACTGTTGGGTGGATGGGTCCCCAGGATGTCCCCATGTTGTTCCTGATCCATCTCCATAGGTGGGAGCAGCCCTGCTCCCTGAGGGAATTTAATGGCTCAGTTAAAGCCTTAGGAACAAAGATGTTTTCACAGCAGGAACCGTCTTAACGACCTGGAAATGATTCTTAACTAGAAATTGCTCTTTCTGCTAAAGACCCAGGAGCTCTCCAACCTGCTCACCCCTGTCACTCAGGTTTGGTGCAGGTAAGAACAGAGACTGTAGGAACTCTGGACACAGGCAGGGAGATGCTGCCTGGAGTGCTGGGCACAGGCGCAGCAGCCTCAGGGGTTGCTGGCATGCAATCTGAGACTCCGAGAGGTGGCTGTCCCACTCTGGACCAGTGTGGGACCCCATGGAGGCCAGTTCACAGATATGAGATGAAGGGCCTCCAGAGCATGCTGGGATAGGGCTTTCCTCTGGCCAGACTCCAAGAATGGAGGTTCCACGCCTCTCCAATGGCAGTACTGGTCATGATAAAAGTCCCTTAGTTTTCACAAGGACATTTCTCCAAGCCTTCGTAGAGCCCTTCATGTGTGAAATCAGAGAACACTTTCTCCTGCCCCACAACCGTGTTGAACATGCATTCTCATGCTCCAAGTGGCCTTCTTGTGAACGTTTGCCTGACTTAAAATGACCAGTCCTCACCAAAAAATAAAATGGTTAGATGTATTGCTAGATGTATTTAGTTTGCTAGGGTGGCTATAACAAAATACCACCAGAAATTTATTTTCTGACAGTTCTGGAGGCTAGAAGTTCAAGATCAAGGCGTCAGCAGGTTTGGTTTCTTCCAAAGCCACTCCTTGGCTTGCAGATGGTGGCCTTTTCATTATGTCCTCACATGGCTAGTCCTCTGTGTGCATGAATCCCTGGTGTCTCTTTGTGTGTTCAAAGTTCTTTCAAGGACATCAGTCTGATTGGATTAGGGCCCACCCCGACATCCTCATTTTAACTCAATCACCTCTTTAAAGGCCCTATCTCCAAATACAGCTGTGTGCTGAGGTACTGGGGGTTAGGATTTCAACAAATGAATTTCAGGGGGACACAGTTCAGCTCCATGACATTGGGGAAGTGTGGAGAACTCAGGCCTTGGACCTCCCTCATGAGCTTCCAACTTCCTCTTCCCATGGTCTGGCCAAGCAGGCCCCAGGACACAAATTCATGCTTCAGCCTCACTCCCCTCTTTCTTCAGGGTCCCCATCAGCTTGGTTACCTCCTTGTCCACTCATTACACATGTGTTTGTTCTTGGACACACACGTCAATTGCTCATCTTGCTAATTTCCGCAGTCAGCACATGTTTACCACATACTCACTCCGCCCACTTAGTTCTAGGGAACGGAAGTGAGTCACGCCCTGTCCCTCCATTCTGCCCCCTCTTC
Source organism: Avahi laniger (assembly GCA_963575035.1). Classification (NCBI taxonomy): domain Eukaryota; kingdom Metazoa; phylum Chordata; class Mammalia; order Primates; family Indriidae; genus Avahi; species Avahi laniger. The sequence goes on along the minus strand of CAUYSK010022289.1, from coordinate 12,174 downwards.
ATCTCTTCCCCACTCAGCAGCCAGAAGCATCTGTTTCAGTGGATCCTGGCACACCTGTGGCCAGAACCCACCCGTGCTACTCTCCACCTCAACCCTCAGGAAATTGATCCCAGCCTGGCACATACTAGGGGCTGAATATATAACAGCTGTTACTTTTGATAATTTTCATATGCTTTGATCCATAGGAGAGAGGATCCTCTCTCCTAAGAATGTTTTTTTATGGTAAAAATTCAAATGCAAAAAAAAAAGCAAGTTAGGATGTTCGTGGCAGTGTTGTGATAATGGAGTTCAACAAGAGGGGAATGGTTTTGCCACTATTGAGTTGGTCCATGTTATAAATGAAATTGTTATAAAACAAGCAAGGGCTATCCAGGAACGCCCCTGCGCATCAGTGTGCGAGCGCAGAGAAAAGCAAGTGGTTGTGTTTGGGGGTCTTGGGGCAGCAGGGCTCTGATCCTGAGAGATGTTTCACTCCCCCACGAGGGGAGGATGGTGGTAGTAGGGATGGGCCTAGGTAGGGTGCTAGGCCTGCATGGAGGAGCTGGACCCACAGAAGACTGTGGAACCTAGCTTCCCCGCAGGTGGCTTTTCATGGGTAAGCACCTACATGCACCTCATTTAAGGCAAGTGGGCAGGTAGGCACAGAGGCTGATTCCTAGCCTGCCTCTCAACTGGCCTGTTATGGGTGGGACTCCAGGGACTAGCCACAGCATTACTCAGAGGAGGATGCAGGGAGAGTGTATTAATGAATGAATGAGTAGGTGCATGAGTGGCTGATCAGGTAGTGCCTACCTGCCTTGACAGGGTCAGGTTGAGAAAGCAGAGAGAGCTGCAGTAGCGTCCAGGGAAATTCTCTGGGGACGTAACACTTGGATCCCCTCCTTTCTACTTTTAGCCCTTCCCATCTTCTATGCCTCCAGCTGCAAAGAAAGGGCCTGGGAGGTGGAGGTATGGAAGCTGTGAGGGGATCAAATCCCAGCGGGGAAGCAACTTTATTCATAATAGCTAAAAACCAGAAACAATCCAAATATCCATCTACAGGAAAATGGACAATGGTATATTCATACAATTGGACACTACAAAGCAATCACAAAAGAACGAACCACTGCTACACACAGCAACATGAATCTCATAGACATAAGGTTGAAAGAAAGAAGCCCGCTACAGAAGAGAGTAAATATGGTGTGATTCCAGTTATAGGACATTCAAAACCAAGCAAAACTGTAATAAATGGTGACAAAACTGAGAATAGTGGTTAACTCTGGGGGGCACTATTAACTGAGAGCAGAGGAAATGAGGAAAACTTGTGGGGTTCTCGAAATGTTTTATATCTTGATCTGAGTGGTGGTTACACAGGTATATACATAAGTTAAATTTAATTAAACTGCACATTTAAGACTTACACATTTTTCTATATGTTATACATCAATAAAGAGCATTTTTCTTTTCCTTTATTAGTGGTTTATAAAATAATTTAGTGTCTGGCTGGGTGAGGTAGCTCACGCCTGTAAGCCTAGCACTCTGGGAGGCCAAGGCAGGAGGTCACTTGAGATCAGGAGTTCGAGACCAGCCTGAGCAACAGTGAGACACCCATCTCTAATAAAAATAGAAAAATTAGCTGGACATGGTGCCACGCACCTGTAGTTCCAGCTACTTAGGAGGCTGAGGCAGGAAGATCACTTGAGCCCAGGAGTTTGAGGCTTCAGTGACCTATCATGACGCCTCCGTACTCTACCCTGGGCAATGGAGCAAGTCCCCGCCTCAAAAAAAAAAAATTTTTTTTTTAATTTAAAAAAACATACTTGAATGTCTAATGATAAACGGCCTCTTAAATTTTATTATATAGGGTACGTTAAAACACCCCATTCCCAAAGATGGGTGCTCCTTAATTTGTCCATCAGGGACATCCTGAGCCTGTTCTGTTTCCCCTCTGTGGATTTAAAGAGAGTCCCTTCTAGAGAATTCGAAGACTGTGGTTAGTTTGTTGGGAAAACAGTACCAGTGAGATGACATCAGTAGCAATGAACTGAAAGCTTGATTCAAACTGTCTTAAATTATAAAACTAATTTATTGGCTTCACGTAACTGAGACATACAGAAGTAGGGCTGGTTTCAGATGAGGTGTGCTCTAATACCTCTTGATCTTATAAGCAATTAGCGTGGCAGACTCAGTTGGTTGCCTTCCCAGTACCCATTCCCCCTTCCTCCGAAGAGAAGCCTACTTTCGTTTGGGGCAGTGCCTAAACCTACTACCTCAGATTCTCTAAAAGTTTATTGTGTCCCTCGTGTACATTTGTGACCCGTGAGACTTATGCTGAGCCCTTCTTAGAAAATTTTGTTTCCCCTTTATGCTTCTTTTCCCTTCTGCTTTCTGCCTGGTGTGAATATAATGCTTGGAGCTGTGATTGCCAACTTGTGGCCATGAGGCTACAAGGATAAAAATGGACTAACTTGATAAGGATGGTGAACAAGAAAAGTAGACTGTGCCTTGATGGCATTGTAAAGCAGTTGTACCAACTTTGGCCTGTCAACTTGCTGATATCTTGTTGCATAAGACAAATGTTTGTTTAAGTCACTGTTGAGTTTTCTGTTGCTTGCAGCCAGACACATTCCCAAATGATAGCCTCAGTTTCTTTACATTTCTTTTCTATATATTTTTTTGTAGCGAATGCTTCATTCTAAGGGTTCTTTTTTTCCTTTATGGACCCAAACTTACTTCTAGTTGTCTCTGGGGCTTTCTCCTTCCTCACTCACATCCTATGGGAGAGAGTCACCTTTGTCCCAGAATTCCCTGGTCCTGCTTCTGAAAATCCTTCTGGTGCCTACTGCGGAAGGCTGTGGCTGGAGAACTCACAGTGAGTTCATCCAATCTGGGCAGGGCCTGATGGTCCTCCCTTGACCTCAACTGAGCTCTCCCAGGCTCTGAGCACCCTCAAGGTCTACCTGTGACTCTCATGAAAGTCCTGGCTTCCAGAAGCCTTGCCCCTGCTGTGGCCTTGGGGATAGGATGATTCACACAGGCCAGCACCCTCTGCCAAAGTCAGGGCCAAAAACTTGCCCTTGGGAGCCAGGTTTGACTTTTGACTTGGGCAAGTACTGACTTTGGGCAAATTCTCAGCCCAGAAAGAATGATTTTGTGTATGGGATTTCATTATTCTTCAGCACAGCCTTGAAAGTCATATGTATAGGGCATTTTGTTGCTAGGATAGCAATTGGGCTGTATTTGAGCAGGGACGGGGCTGGAGGGAAGGTTGTACCCTGCTTTTATCTTCTGAACTACGTTATCATCCAATTTCAACGTCACAAATAGCATAGCAATCTCATATGATGGACCTCCTGATGTGATGCAAAAAGCACCAATATATAATAGTATTCTTGCCAAAAGTATTTACCGTGAATCTAATCTTGGGGAAGCAATCATATAAATCCAGATTATTGTGCTAGAAAACTGGCCTGAACTCTTAAAAATATCAATGACATGAAAAACAAACAAACAGGCTGAGTGTGGGGCAGAGGATACTCTTCTATGTTAAAAGAGACTAGAGATACACGACTAAATGCAATACGTGAACTTTGCTTGCCTCCTGAACTAAAATAAAATGCTAAAATGGCATTCTTGGTACAAGCGGGGATGATACTACTGAATTACTATTGGCTTGCTTAGATGTATAATGGTGTTATAATTATATAGAGCAAGGTTTCTCAACCTCTGCTGTTGACATTTTGGGCCAGATAATTCTTTCTTGTTGGATGTTTAGCAGCATTTCTGGCTTCTGCCCACTAGGTGTCAGTAGCGCCACACTCCTTCTGTTGCAACAACCAAAAATTTCAGAAAGTGTTTTTGGATGAGGTGGTGGTGATGATTGCATAACGTTGTGACTATACAGAAATCATTGATCTGTACACTTTTAAAATGGTTAAAATGATGAATTTTTATGTTCTATAAATTTTTTCTCAATAAAGTAATTAAAAAATGTTTTCAGATAGTGTCAAATGTCCTCCTGGAGGGCAAACTCACCCCGAGTTGAGAACCACTGCAGAGAGTACAGTAATTCTGAGGGGATGCAGGCTGCAAGATTTGGGAATGGAATGTCTTGTTTGCAACTTACTTTCAAACAGCAAATGTGGTAAAATGTTAACTATCGATGAAACCAGGTATATGAGTTGTGACGGTTATATGGTTGTTCATTTGCTGTTCTGTCAACTTTCCATAGATTTGAAATTTTCAGAACCAAAGGAAAATATTTTAATTTCAAAATAGCTGTGTTTACAACATCCAAGGGATCCATGACAACTACCAAATGGGCAGTCTCCTTTCATATTTGATTATCTAAGCGCCTACATTGGTTGAGTGTGTGAGTCCTTCATCCTTCAAGGTAAAACCCTTTCTCTCTGTTTCTCTGTCTCTCTCTCTCTCTTTCTCTCTCTCTCTCTGTCTCTCTCTCCTTCCCTGTCCCACCCCAAGACTGCTTTGAACATGTTGGTCCCATGCTACCTGCTACCCTGTGGAGAGAATGGCATCCTATAGACAGTCATCCGCTCCGATTGGACACAGGTGACGGGCCTTGTCAGCTCCTTTGTGGTGAGTATTCTCCCCTCTTGTGGCTTTAAAACATGACACAAAATTCTTTCACACTTGTCTCATCCCATCAAGAGATGGGGTCTATGTCCGCTATCCTTGAATATGGACTCTGCAACTGCCTAATCAATAGAATATGGAGGAAGTAACACTGTACCAGTTTCTAGATTCAGGCCTTTAAAAAGTAGCATCTGCTACTTCCTGACTCTTACGGGATGCTTGTTCTTGGAACCTAGCCACTGCACTGTGAGGAAGCCCAAGCCGCCTAACGGAGAGGTATGTTTGGAGAGGAAGCAACATGCAGCACCAACTCAAAAGCCACTTAAGTGAGTCATCTTGGAAGTGGCTCCTCCAGCCACAGCTGATACTGTATGGAGCAGAGACAAGCTGTCCCCACTGAGCTCTGCTTATTTTGCAGGTTCGTGAGCAAAGTAAATGATTGCTGTGGTTTTAAGCCACTAACTTTTAGAGTGGATCATTTGCAGTGGTAGATAACTGATGCTTCTGCCCCCTTACTGGGGGCCCCAGACTTGGAAGGCAAGGAGTGAGTAGACCAGCTCTTTAGGCCCCACCACTAGGACCTAGGTCAGCACTTACTCCTTCAACAAGTAAGTGGCTACCAAGTGCAGGACACTTTGCTAAGGGCTGAGGAGTTAGTGAACGAGATAGACCTACTCTGCTTAGTGGGAACAACTGAGTCACAGCAGTGACAGGACTGTAGCCTCAGCCTGGGAAAGAGGGAAGGAGAACTGTCTTGGGGAGGTCATTTCTAAGCTGGGAGCTAACTCCAGAAAAGGAGTCAGCCATGTGAAAAGTCACGGAAAGCTCAGGTGGAACACCATGTGCTCATGCTGGATAAGGCTGCCAGATCTAGCAAATAAAAATTAGGACACCCAGTTAAATTTGAATTTCACATACACAGTGAATACTTTTTAAAGTATGTACACATGTCCCATGCAATATTGGGGATATACTTATTCTAAAAAATTATTTGTTATTTATTTGAAATTCAAGTTTAAATGAGAGTCCTGTATTTTATCTGGCAGCCCCAGTTCTAGGGCAAAAAATAAAGAAGAAAAACCTCATGATTTCAAGGGACAGTTCAGGAAGCTGGATGTAGCACAGAGGCAAATAGGGCATGAGAGGTAAAGGAAGCAGGAGCAAGATCACAAAGGCTGGCTTACCAAAGTTCACTTTGGATTTTCACCCTGAAGCACTGGGGAGCCATGGAAGGGTTTAGAGCAGGGGAATGGCACAATCAGATTTGTGATTTAGGAAGATAGTCCTGAATTCATGTATATTACAATATTCAAGAGTAGCAACAGTTAGAAGTCATTACCATCCCAGGCCTGAAACGGGCATAGGGACTGTGATGGTTTTAAAGTATGTCCACAGATTTTTTGGTGCTCCTCCTCTCTTGAGGAGGTGGAATTTAATTCTCCTCTGCTTGAGTGTGGGTTGCATTTAGTGACTCTCTTCTAATGGACAGAATATGTCTAAAGCGATGGCGTGTGACTTCTTTTTTTTTTTTTTTTTTTTTTTTTTGATACAGAGTCTCACTGTGTTGCCCAGGCTAGAGTGCCGTGGCATCATCCTAGTTCACAGCAACTTCAGACTCCTGGGCTCAAGCAATCCTTCTGCCTCAGCCTCCTGAGTAGCTGGGACTACAGGCATGCGCCACCATGCCCGGCTAATTTTTTCTATAGATTTTTAGTTGTCCGATTAATTTCTTTCTATTTTTAGTAGAGACGGGGTCTCGCTCTTGCTCAGGCTGGTCTCGAACTCCTGAGCTCAAACAATCCGCCTAACTCGGCCTCCCAAAGTACTAGGATTACAGGTGTGAGCCACCGCCTCCGGCCGCGTGTAACTTCTGAGACTAAAAAGCATATGCCTTCTTCCTTGTTTTCTGTCCTGGATTGGTTGTTCTAGGGAAAGCCAGCTGCTATTTCATAGGATGCTCAACCCTACGGAGAGGTCCACAGGATAAGGACCTGAGGCCTCCTGCCAACAACCACGTGAGTACACTTGGAATCAGATCCTCCAGCCCCAGCCAAGCCTTCAGATGACTGCAGCCTCAGCTGACATCCTGACTGCAGTTTCCTTAGAGACCTGAGCCAGAACTCAGCTAAGCCATTCCCAGATCCCTGACCCTGAGAAAGCATGTGAGATAATAAATGTTGTTTAAAACAAACAAACAAAAGATATTCTAGTAAGGACCTCTCTCTGCTGAGCAATTTCTGCCTCCAAGAGGCCAGCTCTAAGTGCTCATCTCTGAAATGAGTCCCCTGCCCCGTAATGCCCAGACTCATTGCACTGTTACCACAAGTCAATGAGAATGTTGCCGGACTTCTCCCCACTTTAGAGAAGAACAAACTGAGGCCCAGAACAATGGCATGAACCTGACCATAGTCATAGAAGAATAAGAGGCAGAGACATTGTCTTAGGTTTGGGTTCCTGCTGCAGAAGATCTTGAGATAAACGTTGCAGCACAGGAAATTTCTTAGAAGGTATGCAGAGCCATGGTAGGAGGATATAGAGGTGACACAGGGAGGGAAGACAGCCAGTGTAAAGTGGGTTATCAAACAGGGTTCCACTGGTTGCCTATCCACCTCAGGGGTGCAGATGGGGAACTCTAGGATACAGTGCAGAATACATGTCTCAGAGGGGTTCCACCTGAGGCAGGATGAAGTCAGAGTAGATATACAGCAACCCCCTCAGTCCTTCCTGGAGGGCTGTTGGGGGTGTTAATTCTCAACACTTCTGACCGACTTCTAGAGTGAGCTTGAAAAGCCTCGGGCACATCAGAAGCTGATTCTAACAGTGGACACGCCGTCAGAGAGCACCAAGGAGGTAAGGCGCAGACCAGGGGCACGAGCCCAAGAACCTCTGTTCCAGGGGCGTCTAAACATGTTCATTCCCCAAAATGTGGCGCCCAAACCAGCAGTGTCAGCCTAATTTAGGACCTTGTGGGAATGTAAATTGGCCCTGGCCAGATGTAATGAATCATAATCTCCTGGGGTAGGGCTCCGCTGGCAGAATGTTAAAGACTTTTCAGGTGACTCTGATGTAAACGGTGCTCTGAGAATCCCTGCTCTAACCCAGCATTCCTAACTCCAGAGCCTGAGGCCTTTCTGGTACAGGATTATGGCTGAGGCCTGGGGTCGGTGAGTGGGGAGGGGCTGCTGGGGGTGTCAGAGGTGGAGGAACAAGAGACTGACACTCAGCTCTGGGGATACCAAAACCGGTGCTGGCCCTTAGAACCCAGCGAGGAGGCAGAGCTCATTCCTTTATCCTCGAAGTATTTACTGAGTGCCTACTGTGTGCCAGAGCCTGGGGCAGATGCTTAGCGCTTACTGGGGGACTGGGGGTGGAGGGAGTGGGGCTCACGTGAGGGTTGGGGATTGAACACAGAGAACTTGAGTCTCTTGGGGCTCCTGTGGTCTGATCCACTCCTCGGAGTTACTCACCAGGAGATGATTCGGCCTTCCCAGTCCAGAAAGTCTCCTGCCTCTTTCTCTCTGAGCCGAGCCATTGTTGTTAGCATGACCAGAATGGATTCTGTCACTATCCCTGGGGCCTGCAGAGCACACAACCATCATGGTTCAGCTGAGACCACAGGCCAGCCCATAGCCAGACTTGCAGAGTGAACCAAAGTCAGAGAGGGGCCCAGAGAAGCTGGACCCTATACCTTCAGGGGGCTGAATGGCACCCACCACTTGCCCATGCTGAGGAGATGACACTATGTGGACACCCCAGGGATTCCTGCAGATTTCTCCAACCCATCACCCATCCTGGAGCATCTCTCCTCCTTCCACAACCTCCAGCACTGGCTTCCCAAGTTCCACTATGTGCACCCTTCATCGGCAGCATGGACCCCAGGACCCAACCCTCTAAATTCCCTGTAGGCAGCTGTCTTGGGCAACTTCACCTAATGACATCATGGGTCCCTTCTACCATTGACAGCCCTGGAAAAATGGAATTCAAGGGCATAGGCCTCATTTGACCTGACATCTTCACCAGGCTCCCCTGAGAACCTAACTGAACAACCCTATCCTCAGATTCCAACTGGGCTATAATGTTGGGGGTCAGAAAACTGACACTCAAAATGTGCAAATTGGAACAGCCCATCCTAGTATTCACCCAGCGGGGTGGATGCCAGCACAGAGAATGCCTTCCTCACTGCAGGCCAGAGCCAGGCACAGGGTCAGCACGTTCAGGCAGCCTGAAGAGGAATGAGCTGGGAAGGGCTATGGCCAACCCAGGGAGGCCCTAGAGGTCCCCAAAGCCCCAGGTCCTCCCACTCTTGTCAACTTACTACAGCAGTAAAACACATTGTGTCTGCAGTCCCGGCTCAGAATTTCTGTCATGAAGCCCACAGTGCTGCAAAGGTTGAAGGTGGCAGCTTACACTTAGCACAGTTCTTTTTCGGAGTGGATCCAGGAAACCTTCCTCAGAAGTGACCCAAAGGCCTAGCACAGGAAGGAGGATGCCAACAAGAAGAAACAAGGCCTCCATCTTGACAAATCTAAACCTGGCAAGAAAGCTGATAATGTTCTCATTCTGCAGAAAAGTCTACATGACTCAATTGGGCAGCAGGTGTCAGGGGTTATTAGAGCCAGTTGCCTTCCCAAACTTGGGGCTGCTCATGTCCCTTCCCCTGCCTGAGGACCCTGGGAACAAAAGAAAAGCGTCAGCCCAGGGACAAGGTCTAGTCTGGGCCAGCAGGTGGAGGGGAGGTGGCTCACCTGGCTGGGGAGCAGGGGCCCTACAACACTGATGAAGTATGACAGCTGTGTGTTGGATGCCTCCTTTGTATCCAGTGATGAGGTCATCAACAGCCCCCTGTTGTTGACCATCAGGATCAGGCTTTTGCCTCTCAGATGCTCCTGTACCTATTTCTTGGCCAACTGAATGGATGTGGGGTCCGTGACATCTTTGGAAACAAGGTGGAGCTGGCTTCGGGCCCTTGCCCAATCCTCCTTCCCCTCCTTCCCTTGGCTTCTGCTTCTTGTTTGACAGCCCACCCCTCCTCCTGGGAACTCCTATGCCCCATATTGACCCTGGGCTAAGCATAGGATCTGCCTTCTGAAGGGTCTTCTTTTCCCCATGTCTTTGTTGCAATCAGCTGAACAGATATCAGAGCCTTTATTTACATCCTGACCTACAACGAGTGGGCAGGTCACATGCTTCCAGGGGATGCTCACTTGGGTGAGATTCATAAATGATCAGGATTGGCCAGGCACAGTGGCTCACGCCTGTAACGCTAGTATTATGGGACACTAAGGTGAGAGGATCGCTTGAGGCCAAGAGTTCAAGACCAGCCTGGGCAACGTAGCAAGACCTTGCCTCTACAAATAAAATTTTTTTTAAATTAGCATGAGTGTGGATCAGGCATAGGCACCAGAGTGGGGACCAGGTAGTTGGGGTATGAGAGTGACCATGGCAGAGAGTCCAACCCCAGGGAAAGGAGTGGCTCAGAGTTGGCTGTGCCCTCGCCAGGTCGAAGGATCCGTAGGTTTGATTCCTGTTCTGCCAGGTCCCAGAGCTCCTGGAGGAGAGGAGGCAAGAGTGACCCTGGGCCACACAAACCTTCACCTCAGCTCAGGCGCACCCTGGCAGCCTCCTATCTGTGCTTGGTGCCCATCAGGGTTCTGGCCTGAAGCAAACACCAGTTTGGGGAGCGAGGGCAGTGCCAGCGGCTGCTGCATCAGCTTTAGCCCTAGGACACTGTTGGCACCTGTGACCAGGACACTGTTGGGGCTATACTGGCTCTTTATATTTTTTTACTTTCAAAATATTAAGGGGATACAAATGTCATAGGTTACATGGATCATTTTTGTAATGCTTGAGTCCTGGCTATAGGTGTGCCTGTCACCTAAATAGTGTTCATAGTACCCATTAGGTTGGTTTAATTCCCTTTTCTTCTCCCCTCCCCCCAGTTGCTTTCCAATGAGTTTTAATTTCCTCTGTGCACATGTGTGCTCATCAGTTAGTTCCAATTTAATAGTGAGTACATGTGGTGTTTGTTTTTTCATTCTTGAGATACTTCACTTTGGCATCCATCTGTCTACCCAGCCTCCATCTGCCTGTGGCAGCCTTGAATCCTTGTGGGTGGAAATGGTGTCAGACATTAACCTGACACCCCCCTGTGACCAACCTCTTTGCCTACTGGAAACGGAAGTAGATGATGTCAACAGTTCCAATGCAATGTCCAAAGGTGGGGGGAGTGCAGAGACAAAGTCCCTCTCCCTGAGGGTGTTGGAAGAGCTGTCGGTATGTAGGAGGGGTGGACATGGCTCCTTTCACGGGACAAGAAGGGACTCTTCAGGGGCTTCCTGAGGGAAGATAAAGTTTCTAGAGTGGGGAGATTTGGGGTTCATCCCTTGGCCAGGAGCCATCAGAGCATTCACAAGTTGCAGCTCAAAAGAGACGTAGACTGAGCTGGAACATTTTCCTGTAGCCAGGAGTATCCTGGCTAGAGTGCAGCAGCGTCATCATAGCTCACTAGAACCTCAAACTCCTGGGCTTGAGCAAGTCTCCTGCCTCAGCCCTCCAAGTAGCTGGGACTACAGGCACATGCCACCCTGTCTGGCTAATTTTTCTACTTTTAGTAGAGATGGGGTCTCCCTGTTGCTCAGACTGGTCTCTAACTCCTGACCTCAAGCAATCTTCCCACCTCAGTCTCCCAGAGTGCTAGGATTACAAGCATGAGCCACTGAGCCTGGCTTGTTTGTTTTTTGAGACAGGGTCTCTGCTCTCTTGCCCAGGCTAGAGTGTGGTGGCATTGTCATAGCTCACTGCAACCTCAGACTCCTGGGCTCAAGTGATCCTCCTGCCTCAGCCTCCCAAGTAATTGGGACTACAGGTGCACACCACCATGTCCAGCTAATTTTAAAATTTTTTGTAGAGAAGGAGTCTTGCTATTGCTCAGGCTGGCCTCAAACTCCTGGCTTCAAGTGATTCTCCTGCCTCGGCCTCCCAAAGTGCTAGGATTATAGGCATCAATCAGTTACCATGCCCAGCCACCACTGCAACTTTCTTATGTTCACTGTTAGCTTGGCATATCCTTATCCATCCATTTATTCTCATTTTATTTATGTCTTTATAGTTAAAGTGAGTATAATTATAGATAGCATATAGGTAGATCTTGCTTTTTTATTCATTTGAGAATCTTTACCTTTTACCTGGCATTTTAGTACATTTACATTTAATGATTACATATATTATTGATATGGTAGATTTAGTTCTGTAATTTACTATTTGATTTCTATTTTCCCCTGGTTTTGTGCTTCTCTTCTTGTTTTGGTTTTGGAGGCAGAATTCAATATTTGGGCATACTTTTCCAAACCATTTATCAGACAATGGGAAAGGTCGCTAATTTTTTGAGTTATTTCTAAAACAAGAAAGAACTCAGCCACAGTTCCAGGTTGTAGTATCAAAAGTCCTACCACTTGGAGGCCGGGCGCGGTGGCTCACGCCTGTAATCCTAGCACTCTGGGAGGCCGAGGTGGGCGGATCGTTCTGAGCTCAGGAGTTCGAGACCAGCCTGAGCAAGAACGAGACCCCATCTCTACCAAAAATAGAAAGAAATTAATT
>CAUYSK010022286.1:0-38170 GCA_963575035.1 Avahi laniger | reverse complement strand
AGTCCAGGTTTCAAATATGTCCATCCTATTGCGTGGTGCGCATTGCACTCTTTGTGTGTGCATATACCCGTCCCCTCCTCCCTCCTCCCCCCTCCACCCTGCCCAATATCTAATAGATGTTATTCTTGCAATGAATATTTTGTAGAAGAAATAAATGCATTTATCCTCAAGATGGAAGAGAATGTGGTCATCATAAAAGATCACAGACTTTGATGTCTTAACCTTGCTAGACTGTGAGCTCTCTGAGGATGGGAACCGGATCTCGCCGTGGTCTCAGCCTTGGAATCTGACAAACCTGGGATGTCCTAGCCTGGGTTCCCTGGAAAGCAGAACCAAAGGTAAGAGCCCATGTGATAGCTTTTTATTAGGCATCCCAGGGAGTAGGAGTGAGGAAAAAAGAGGAAGAAATAGGAAAACAGGTGGGCCAATAAAAGATACATTATCAATTTGGCTTCCACAAGGCATAGCTATTTGCTTGACTTGGTAAGACTGTCCTTCAAGAAAAGATGTGAAATGCATCTCTGCATAGCTTGTTCAGGGGAATAATCAGTCTCCCTGATTCTACCTCTGCTCATGAAAGGTTTGCCCATGGAGTATTAATTTTCCAGTTCTTGTGGGCTAAGTATGCACAGGTGACTAGGAGCACCATGGAGTCAAGGTCACAGAGAAGCCCCAGGACAGGAGGCAGCAGGCACACTGCAGAGGGTACCAGGGATGAGGTGCTGTCAGATCATATCTGCCTTAAGTGAGTGGAACCCATGCTGATTTTGTTGCTTGAAAAAAAAAAAAAACTAGGTGCGGCCAAGAGGTACCTAAGTCTGATGCAGACTCTCTCATCACTTACTGGCTATTGTTTTTGTGTGTGTGCCTCAGTTTCCTGTGAAGAAAATGGGAATAGTAATTGCATACAGTCCATGAGAAAATTTCAGTGCTTCAGGAGTGTGCCTGGAACATAGAAAATGCTCAATAAATGACAGCTATTATTATTACTGTCATCGTCAACAACAACCATGGTATTATTGAACTCAACTTTGCCAGAGATTTCCACTTTGAATCGTTGATGATTTTTAACCCATTATTATATACACAGTGGTTTATCATGAAAAAGCAAGAGTAACTTTGAGTTTTAAAAATAAAAATGCAGCACTTTATTTTAAATACCTTTGTTCTTTTTGTTCCTGGAATCAAATCAATCTCTCTCTTAAAAAGCCTGACTCGGAAAACACCAAACAGAGAAGAGGTGGCCCTTAGTTTTATCCTTGTACACAAGCTGTGTGTCCTTAGCAATTCTGCCTGCTCTGGCTCAATGAATGTGAGGATTCTGGGCAGGCCTGAGTCTTGCCCTTGGGATGAAGATCAACCAGGCTCAGCCTTCTGAGAAGCTCTGCATTTACCTCACAGTCTGGGAGGTAAATACAGAGCCTGAAACAGCTGTGGTTTCCTCATTGGTCATAAGGAGGCACCGAAGCATTTCAAGTGTGGAACATAGATCTCTAGAGAAATTGAGACAATTTACATGGTGCACAGACAGGACATTAAATTATATTTAATATTGTAGTGAGAAAGTTACTTTCTCTACAATCCTAGTTCACCCAGGAAATAGTCGCAATCTGGAGCTTGCTGACCTTCATTTTTAATAAAGTTGAGAGAAGACCAATGACTGGCTCAGAGCTTTTGGTTGGCATGGTATTCATGTATAATTTCATAAATTGGTTTCATCTTATTTTATTTATTTTTCTACAACTTTTATGGAAAATGTTACTTTCTAATTGAGGGTAGCAATATTCTGGTTTTATTTTAGGTATAGTTATTTAAGTTTTAAATAACTTGATTTTAAATTATGTAAAAGATAGTACATAGTAAATTATGAAAAGATAGTATAGATGGTATATAAATGTAAGGTAATAACCACACAATTCAATATAAAATGGTCCCTTGGATGGGTAGCTTCAAATATAGCAAAAACCATCAAGGTGGAATGAAAATTTCTGATGTTTGGGATTTTAGAGTAGATGATTTACATAGTCTTCTGCTTTTTGAATATTCTTTTGTATATTACATAAATACTTATCGCAAACACTTTCTGGAAGAGTACTTAAAGGGTACTGACTCACCTAGAATGCTTTACCAGCTTCATCCTTCTATGGCTTGGAATGGAGTTGTGATGGATGTAGCCAAAGCAGCCATTTTGGACCATGAGTTTGTCTTGATGCTTCAGGAGCAGAAAGAAAAGACACTGGGACACCAATGAACATAGAACCATCAAAGCCAAAGCAGTCCTAGGCTATCTACTGCTAGCCTTCTTATATATGACACTGAAATAAACTTCATTCTTATGTATTCTACTGAAATTTTGGAGTTTCTATGAGAGGCAACTGAAACTAACATTAAATGATGCAGCATTTAGTTCTTGCAAGAGAAGTACTACAAGAAACGGAATCTAAAGTGTTGTATTATCTTATCGAACAAGGCACTGGAGGCAGATATTGAGGAGTAGGATACTGCAGGCAGGAAAGTTGGTGTCACATGCTATACAGCAGCAAAAAAGCTTACCAACCTATTGCCTACCAAAAGTTAGAACACAGACCATGCACTCACTGAGGCTATTCCATTAAGACAGAAGAAAAGAAAAGTCAAAAATGTCAATGTATTAGTTATCTATTGCTGCATAAAAATTACTGCCAAATCTTAGCAGCTTAACACAGTAGACATTTATTAGCTCACAGTTTCTAGGGATCAGGAATCTAAGCATAGCTTAGCTGGATCATTACAGTGTCTTTTTAGGATTATGATCAAGGTGTCACCTGGGGCTACATGAAGTCTCATTTGAAGACTCAAGATCAACTTACAAGCTCACTAATGTAGTTGGGAGGATTTAGTTCTTCACAGGCTATTGGACTAGACCTCAGTTCCACATTGAATGTGTATCAAAAGCCCTCCTCAATTTCTTGTCCTAAGGACCTCACCAGAGGGCAGCTCACAACACAGCAGCTGGTTTCTCTCAGAGAACAACAGAGAGACCCCAAATCTTAATCTCATAAGTGTCATCCAGAACTCTGCTGCATTCTATGTTAACTAGAAGTGAGTCAGTAAATTTAGCCCACACTCAAGGAGCATACATTATGCAAGTAAATTCCAGGAGGTGTGTCTCATGAAGGATCATCATGGAGGTTGTTTACCACAGTTGGTACGTGACAACATCATCTGCCACTTTCAACAAAGTTCCACAAGAAATAAAGTCAAACAATATGTCTCTATTTACAAAAAGAAATCACCAGAAATACAGTTTTGCTTTGCCCGAAGACTGTCATCTAGACTACCTAAGTCCATAGCTAGAGGTCTTGAAAGATTAGGACCTAACTCAAATCTGTTATTAGCAGCTGCAGTCTTAGCATCAAATAAACTTGCTGGCAAAATGAGAGTAAGTTATTGCTGCCTGAACAAAGCCTACTGTTTCAGATGGCCACCAAGTTGGGGGAGAAGAATGGGCAGATCGCAGAGCTCTACAGCTAAAATCTGAGAGCCTCCAGGTTTAAAACCTCTAGCTGGACAAGATTTGGGGCTGTGGTCACTTGTACATCGAACTTTCCAGAAACATATAGAAAAGGAGACTTCTAAGTTGTTAAGCAAGAAACCACCCTACAGGAGTTGTCATTTGGCATGGACTTGTGGCTGTGGGGTGTATATCACTCTCCCCTTTTTTGAATGGAAGTTCTTCCTGCAGGTGTGCTGATTCTGCTTTACCATTGACTATTGGGAGTATGAAGAGTGAGAAGCAGATACATCGGATTAGTTTATAGGACATACAGGGATATGCAATCAGACCTGGTGGAGAGAACTACACATCTCCCGAGATGCTAGACTTTCAGCAAATATAGCACCTAGAAGAGATATCAGGGTCCTCTCTTTTAGAGAGGGTCATTTTCCACATATGGAAGAATGTAGATTTGGATATTGGGTAGAAGAAATTGGAGGCTATTCGATATCTATTGTCCCCTTTTGCACAGTCTAAACATTGGAGTCTCCAAGATGAAATCCTCCTTGGAAGCTGCAGCCTCATTGCCATCTGGCGTTAACTGTTTTTCTTGGTTAATCTCCTCACACCCAGGAGAAAGGGCTGATTTTACAGAAGGACAGAAGCGAAACTGGAACTATTGGAAATCGAAGGAGGGAAGGAAGACTTGAAACAGCTAAAGTACAATTTGAAGGCCCTGGAGGAGCAGTCCCCGAGGGAGTCGTAAAGGTACTGAGGATACAGGTCCACTTGGCAGTTTTTCCAAGTTTTAGTGACAGGATAGAGTATGTGAAGGTTAAAATTTCAGGACTAATTTGGAAGTTGGACACTAAGTCCCCCAAATTGGTGTGGTTTTTCTGTGGTGGAGAGGAAAACTACAAATAAGAAAAAGGAAATTAAACAGAAAGTGAAGGAGCGAAGAGTATCCAGCACAGACTGATGAATTCAAAAACCAGGATAGGGGTGATTCCTGCCATGACACTGATTACGTGCAGCCATTGTTCTAAGCACTGAACACGCACTGCTAATCACTTCACCTTCTCAGCAAGAGATACTCTTTATCCCCATTTTATATATGAAGAGGCTGAAGCACAGACAGGTTAAGGAACTTGATTGGAGGCATGTTCTGCAACCCAGTGAGCTGGGTTCTTATCACGTCACTTAACTCCCATCTGCCATTGGTGGAAGTGAGGGCTGCCCCTGGGCCCCAACCCCTTTGCGCTTTCGGTTTCCCTGCCAGTGATGCAGAAACACCCCTCAGGCAGGAAGTTGCAGGTGCTTGCAGGAGGACATTATGGGCATGCACTAGAACAGTGGGTGCCAACAGGATGTGGGAGGAAGGGATCCGCAGCACCTGCCACCAGTGAACCTGTAGATGATCAATTAAAACAAGGGCTAGAATAGAAGTATGACCTGGGCACTAAGAAAGCAGGCAGGAGAGAACGATTAGTTTATTCTTCACTGGTCTTCTGTGACCACACATGCACACACATATACACATACACACACATACACATGCTTCTCCTCATTTCAAGCACTCCTTATCAATTACTTAGCTAACTGCTTATATTCTCCTCTTTGCAAGGACAAAGAATGATCTTCTGAGACCTCAGGTCTTGGGAAGATTGTGATTCATTCCTGATATGCAATTCCATGTAAAAATACTCCCAAAGCATAAATACATCTAAGGAAGTTCAAATGAGTTGTGATTATTTTTCCATGTTGACAATACAGATTTTGTTGTGTGTAAAAATGTCAGATTATCTCCAAACAATTACTTGGCATCCCTGCTTTGTTGGTTTCCCAGACACATACTTGGTCTGCCCATTGGGTGGTCTCTACACTCTTCACAAGACGTAAGCACCTTGAGGAGGAGGGGGGAGGTCTTTATTTTAGCATCAGTGGTATCTGCAAGGCCAGGTAACATCAGGCAGAGTGGGAAATCATCCAGTGCCAGTGGGTGGATGGATGGATGGATGGATGGGCAGGCGGATAGATGAGTGAGTTCTGTTTGAAGAGAGAGAAGTTCCAGGATATGTCAGAAGTTTGTTTCAGAGTAGAAGTAGACTCTGAGCCCAGACTTGGAGGATGGCCGGTGGAGGTCTTCAGACAGGGGTTCAGGGTGGAAAATCTTGACACTTATTTTTCAGGTATTATGAACCACCACTCAATTGAACTTAGTTCTACTCTTGGCTTGGAATCCATCAGGCCACTCAGGTTAAAGCCTCTGAGGGCCTTCTAGTCAGCTCGACTCGGAAAAACCACACAGGTGGTCTCTGAAGTTGTCAGCAGCATCAGCTACTGCCACAAATAATTCATTCCCTCTGCTTGGGCTTTCGCTACTGAGAGGGGCAGGCTAATTGGGTCTTCCTGGCAATCCATATCAGCTAGAAGCTTCCTGCTAAGATCCCTCTATCTCTTTTCCAACCTTTCCTGGTGCCAAGGCATAAGAGAAGGAACGTTTATACAGCACATGCCTGCTGAGAATACCCTGTAGTGATTGTTTTCCCCAATCTAGGCATTCCCTGCCAGCTACTTCAAAGGCTTTTGAAGTTACTGCTAATTTAAAAGCAATAATAAGATTGACACTGAAATGCTTCCCAGCTGGTTTTTCTGGGCAGTAACTCTCACCAGTTCCTTTACAACCTGCTTTCTGTTACAATTTGGGGTTTGCAAAACATGGGCCTCTAAAACACTCAAACAAAACAGAACATGTTTCTAAAACAAAGAAATAACATGATCCTAGCACAGTTATAAACATGTTCTTCTCCATTTAGGACATATTTATTAATAATGAATGTCAGTGAATTTGGATTTGTGGGTCAGTGAAACCTAAGTGCAAAACCCAAGTCTTCCATTTATTAATTTGATGTTCAAGATAAGTTATTCAACTTCCCTAAAACTTTGAGTCATTCTCTTAAAAATAGGGTGCAAAAGTATATCTCTCGAAAGCTAGTTGGGTAAGTGGAAGCCCAAGGGTGGAAAACACAGCTGAGCTCTGCCACTTTTCAGCTGGTAGGTTTAGACTTAGTCAATTCACCTAACCTTCCTGAGACTCAATTTCTTTACCCATAAAATGGAAATAATAAGATACATCTCTCCCATCTCATATGAGAAGCATAAAAATTAAATTTCATGGCACAATGTCTGGTACTGAGTAAATGTTCAGTAAAATTAATAGCTTTTATAAATGTGCAGACGAAATGAGAAAAAAGTATGCAAGGACTGGGTGCAGGACCTAGGACTCACCAGACTGCTTAGCAAGCAATATGTTTTCATTGGCATGTCTGTATCAGCTGTTGCTTCATAATCAATCACCCCAAAGCTCAACAATTGATTTTATCTATGTTTTTATTATTTCTACAGCAATTCAATCCACGTTTAAGTGGAGGCTTAAAACAATAGTGGTTAAATATGACTCGGAAGTCTCGGCTTCAGCTGTGGGCCGGGAGCTCTTCTGACCTAGGATGGGTTTGGTTGCAAAGATTTGTCTCTGCTCCACGAAGTTTCTCACCCTGCAGCAGGCCAGCCCCAGCTTGTTTACATCAGAGCCGGGCAAAGTACCAAAAGAGAGTGGGCAAAGGCTTAGAACTGGCACTTAGTAACTTCTGCCACATTCATTGGCCGAGGCACTTCACCAGGCCAGTCCAAAAGATTGGGGGAGAGCCTGCAGCTCCTGAGGGAAAGTCCAGCAAAGTTAATGAGAAAGGGCATGAACATAGGGGTGGATAGAGATGTACCCATTATTGCAACTGAACATGATGCCCCTAAATGAATTGTAGACATTTTATGATGAGTTCATTGTGAGAACTCAGATGTTCAGTATTCAGGCTCGGGTTAAGAAACAGCCTTTCAGCTCTTCAGAAGTAACAAACTATGAGCTTTTTCTCCCCCTCCCCCAATTTTTTTTCTTTTAAAGACAAGGTCTCACTCTATTGCCCATGCTGGAATATAGTGGCCTGATTAGAGCTCCCTGCAACCTCAAACTCCTGGGCTCAGAGCTCTTCCTTTTGAAAAACCTGTTGAACAGGTAATTTGCCTCCTATGTCCTTGGAAGAAGAATTAACTTGGCATTGCTTTACTCACTATCTGACGGAGCCTTGCCATGCCCATGGCAGGAGGCTGTGCGTGGCAATGCTCTGATTTGCCTTCACACAAAGCAGGGCAGAATAATGGCAGGATGCAGCTCCTGAAGGCCAACCTTGTCACAGTCCCATCAAGCCATCTAATTCAGGGTGGGTAGCTGTGCTAAGGATCCAGAACTTGCTGGGGCTACCAGAAAAGGGAGGAGCCAGTGCCTTCGGGGGTGGGAGAGGATCAGAATGCCAATCCTTTCTCGTCTTAGTCATAGGTAGGGTAGAAATTAAAGCTTACTGAGGAAGAGAGAAGATGATTCTGAAAAATCTGTTCTAATTTCCAAGGCTTTAAAGAGATTCTATTTTTAAAGAGCACAGGACTTAGAGTGAGAATTGGTGCGAATCTCAGTTCTGCTATTTACTCACTCTGTGATCTTGGGTGACTTGCTTACCATTCCTGGCTTCCATTCTTTTAATCTTCTGATTAGGGACAGTGATATTTAATTTAGAATGATGCTGTGTGGAATGGACTGAGGAAATACTACACGTAAAGGACTCGACACAAGGTGGGTATTCAGTAAATGTTTAGTTCACCTTCCGTCATCCTAGCAGCCTTCCAAAATCCGGCACTAGCAGAACAAATCAGAGTGAGATCTTTAAATAATGAATTTGGGGTATCTTCTTCCCGAGGTAGTAGAATCTGTGCACTAACCGGGGATGATGAAGAATAAAATGGGGCTCCACTCGAGGCTTTAAAAAAAACAAATTTGTATAAATGCTGTCTCTACCTTCCAACCCTTTTGCCTCCATTGTGACTTCTTATTGCTCAAGTTTTCTCTTCTTGGCTGGTCTGGACAGTCAGTTTCACCAGAGCTACCTGCATGGCTATTAAGCCAGAGCATGGTGGAATATTTGGGGTCTAAAATCCAACTCTCTGCTTCCATAGCCAGCCAATCGGTTTAGGGAGAAGAGTTGAAACCATCTCTAATGCAGAATAAGTCCTGGAAGCTGTTCTATCACAGAACCAACTTTGGTTGCAGGCAGGACTTATACTGTTAAGGTTGCTAGACTATCTTTCTGTCTCTCCATGAAGAACAACCTAACCTAAGAATATTTTTTTAGCCAAGGTTTACCCTGGAACATGAATTTTATTTAATACAATTCTCAATAACTTCCTGAATATGTAATATGTGCAAGGCTAGGTGATAATACAATACTAACAAACTAGTATTCATTTCATGTCCACCATGTATCAGGTACATTGAACAAAATATAGCTAATATTCACTATAATCCTGAAACAAAGATATCGTATAGTTAAGATGACATTTGGCTAAAAGTAAGGGAGACTCAAAAAATAACAATGGCTTAAGACAAAAGTTTATCCCTCTCCCATAGAAGTTCCAAGACAGAAAGAGGCTAATATGCTGACTTTGTTCCAAAAATTTTTCAAGAACCCAAGCTCCTCTGGGTGTGAACTCTATTCCAAGATCTCTTCACCGTCCAAAATGACTGCTTCAGCTCCAGCCATTATATCTCCATTTGAGCTAGGCAGGCGAGGGAAAGACAAAGAATAAGGGCAAAGAGTGTGTTCCATTTGTCTTTTTAAAAAACATTTCCAAGTAGAGACCTATGATGCTTTACCATACATATCATTGGCCAGTGTGTAGTCAAAGGCTTTAAGAGTAGCTGGAAAATGCAGTCCATATCCTGGGTAGTGGTTCTCTATTCCTAAGGAGGAAGGGGAGATCGGAAATAAAGAAAAACTAGTAGCCAATGCCATTGATATTAAAATTTCCATTATAGAGATTAGAAAGTAGCCTCAGACATGTTAATCTTTTGTTTTTGCACAGATTTGAGCCTAGGATTGTGTGAATTTCTCTCATTCTTTCTACTAAATTATACTGTCATCATTCTATCCTTTCTAGTGGGATTAAGACCATAGACAATGTCACTAATGAATATATTAATGTAGTGGGGATCCAGAAATGCCTTATCTCAAACTTTCCACCTTCACCATTCACTGCTCTAAAGCAAGGCTACAACTAAGGATTATCGTTTCATTGTCAGTGATGCCATTTACTAGCTGAATGATCTTGGGGAAAAAAAAATCACAAAAACTATGCTCTTGAGTTTTCTCTTCTACAAAATGGGTATAATAGTAACCATTAAATATCAAGATCAAGAGCTCTAATATATGTAAAAGCAACATACAACCAGAACAACACTATAAAAAGATATTAGCATCTTTTGCTTTTTATGTAAGGCATTGAGTATATTATTATATGTAAGTGGATACTCACAGGAGGAGGAGAAATATTTCTGCTCTTTTAAAGGTTTCATGGATGCAGTGGCACTTTTACTTATTTGACAGTCAGGAACTGGAGAAGAAGGTGCTCTGGACAGGAGGCACCCATTATATAGGGACACAGAGTATGGCAGGCCATGTGTTTGGGGAAGACTAATGAATGAAAGAAAAATGAGCCCCTGTGAATCTTTGGTGAAGGGCAGTTATCATTGCAATTATGTGGCTACTCTGGGTGACCTTTATTTTCAAGGTCACCTTATGGTCATGGTACAAGGAGATTGTTCTAGCCACTTTGGTCACCATGGTCTTACCGAGAGAGTTTATCTGAAGTCAAGGAGAGAGGTAAATGGGGGAAGTTATGGTGACTTTGAAGGGCAACTCTAGAGCCTATTCCCAGGAGAGAATCCAAGAGATCCATCAGGGAGGGATACAACAAAGTATCTAGGAAAGAGGAGATCTAGCTTCATTTCCAAATCAACATAGGCTAGGATTATGCAATAGATGCTTTTAAATAACCCCATATCCTGAAGATTCCCTGATTTTAGTGTTGTTATTCCTTTCCCCCTAAAGTTATTCACAAAATCCTCAGAAGACTTCAGGAAAGGGTTTATGCTTCCTTAGTACCGTGTTAGTACAAGGGCAGATACGTCACCATCTGCAGTGACCAGGAATGAAGAGTGCTGCATGGGACATGGCGGAGGGAGAAGCAGGCCGGCTGGTCCCAGAAACTAAAAGGATAAATTCTTAGAGTGACTGTCTAGGTTTTCTAGAGCTGGGCCCTCTCGAAGCAATCCTCAGCCTTCCCCCATCTGCCTTCTACCTTATCCTAAGCCTACGGTTCATGGTCAAGTTAAAGGAATGTCTAGACTCCTCTCCCAAGGCATAGGGAAAGCTCCTAGCTGTGTGAGGTCTGAGGCTTATACAATTTGGTGGTGGTGGGGGGTGGTTCTTTAAGAAATAGAATACAAACTTAGGAATATAGAATTAATTATGGAGCCTTAGAAGAAAGTAAAGGGAAAAATAAGATTAAGAGAACACCAGATGATAAGAAAATGTGACTGTTACTCAGACGATTGGGTTCTAGACTTGATTCTCATTAGCCAGGCTGTGAGGGTAAAGTATAAGGAAGGCTATTAGCTTGGTGCAAAAGTAATTGCTGTTTTAGCACATGTCCTGAATAGCAAGGAACTAAAAAGCGGAAAGCAGAGACTCAAATCCAGTAATCCAACTCCAGAGTCTGGAATGTGAACCTCTACACAAACTGCTGTGCTGACCCTGCCCTAGTTTGAGAGGCCTGCGGGAAGAGATCAGGCCTCGCAAGATGAGTGAGCACAAGCTCATAGCAGAGAGCCTGTATGCGTGAGGATGGGTGTGAAGGAAGAGCAGATTCCATCACCAGGCCTAACCCTGGGCGAGACTGAGGAACTCTATTTCCTCCCTCACCCCTTCCTGCCATTCAGGCCCCAAGGCCTAGACCTTCCACCTGCCGCTGTCATGGACCTTCTTCGAATCTTCATTTCCTGGATCCAGACTCCTGAGTTCAAATCTAAGCTCTGCTACTTATTAGCTGGGTGACTTTGGGCGAGTCATTATTCTCTTTTTCCCAAATAAGGGAAGCATTCCTCCTAAGATTGTTGTGAGGGCTAAACTAGTGAACATGCATCTAAAGTATTTAGAACAATGCCTGGGCCATAAGAAGTACATAAACCAAAGAGCATCATAACTGGTCTCCTTGACCATCTGCCAGTTCCCCTCAGATCCATTCTCTTCACTGAAGCTGGAGAGATCTTTCAATAACCTGGATCTGTTCTTGCCAGTCTCCTGCTTCAGACCCTTCAGTGATGGCCTCTGACTTCAGCATGGCGAGCTCGGTGCTTGGTCCTTCCTCGAGGCCCTGGGCCCTGCCATGGCCCTATACCCTGATCACACTAAAAAACCCAGTATTCCCTGAAATTGATATTTACCTTTTCACCTTTATGTACACTGTCTCCCCTGCCTGGCCTGCATCCCTTGACCCTTCAAGGACTAGCTCAAACACCCTTGTGAGCCAGTCTCACTTGCCCAGCTCTCCTCCCCATTGTGGCCAATGTTCCAAGGGGGCATGTTGTCCCTGAACTCTCTATAGTGCCCATTATGGAAGATCGGAGGGTCACCCTTTTTCCATGCCCCTTACTCTCCTCCGGAATACGAGCTCATAGCATGTGCTCCCTGGGCACGGTGCAGGTCTCAGCATGCAAGGAGTGTTGCCAGGGATTTGATGCAAGATACAGAAAACAGGAAGCAAGGGAAGGAATAAAGGAGAGAACAGAGGAAGAAGGGAGAAGAAGTCGGAGCCATTTGTGCTGCTGTAAACCCAGGACTCACACTGACCCATCAGTACAGAGTTTCACCCTTCTTAGAAATAGATTTTGTTTCCAAGTTTGTCAAACAACATTCCTGTTCATTTGGTCTGAACCCACATATTCTCCCACAGAAATGAGGCTGTATTGCAGTTGTGTAAGTTTCAGTGTAAGTCAGGAGCAATAATTTATTTATGGATTAGCTCCAGAACAGTTCCAAAAAGCCTTTGTCATCTTTTAAGTCACCAGGTTATCAGGGGACTGAGACTCACAACTCTTTCAAATCCCAAGGAGAAAAGTGTTCCTAAGAGAAAACACTTTCTGTGTTTTAGCAGCAGCTCCTCTAATACCACCTGCTAAGTCCTGAAGTCCTGACCACCTTCTCTGGCATTTCCTAGTGGAGTGACTTCAGTCACTTGCCCTCTACAGCCCAAGTTTCTTCATTAGCAACATGGACATAATATCTACTGCCCAGAACTGCTATACATATAAAACAAGTCAAGTTGAAATGCAGCATAATAAAGACTAGTTGGTTTTCCTTTCTGCCTTCTCAGTTGCTCAGAATTAGAAGCATAAGCTTAGTTTCTCTGCTTGGAACAAGTTGGATATGTATAAGAAAAGATTTGTCTAACTTGTTTTTAAATGTTCAGTGAAAAGTCCAGTCTTTCAAACCTCAGATGGTGTCTGCAGTGTGTCTATACAGGGCTAATAGCTGGGGACACAGAGTTGAATATAAATGAGCAGAACTCATTTCGGCAACTTAAAATTCTCTCAAAATTCATGATTTGAGCACTCTGAACTGAACTTGAACCCTTTGGCATTAAAATTGGCTTATACAGTTTTGATTGCAAGAAAAGAGAATTTTAAAAAGTCATTAGACAAGGTGAAAAACCTTATTGGACACGAATCAGCTCTTAAAGAATATTACAATGATATAAAGCTCAAATGGGTCAGAAATTTATGAAAGTCATTTCCCTTAAATAAAACATAATTTTAAATATTCAAGGGAGAACACTTTGCCAAAGGTACTTGATGTTTTTAAACATGTGAAGAACTGAAAGAGTTTTTGCCCATTCCAAAGACAATGTGTTAGACAGCAGGACATCGGCATCAGAACCGAGCGTTCCACTGGGCCTTGACATGTGCACCCAGCAACCTGCACAGCCCTGCTGCTCTCAGAACGTAGCTGCACTGACTGCCCCTTGTCTGCCCAGCCGTGAAGGCCGCTTAAGACCATTAGACACACAGATTAAGAGCCCTAGTTAATACCGGATATACTATATTGGAATCACTTGCTCTTCAAACAGAATGTGAACTTCTTGAAGACAAATAACAGGCCTTTTTCACTGTTGTATTAGCCAGCACCTAGCACAATGAGGCAGTCAATAAATGAGGGTGAGTGACTGAGTAGCTGAGGAAGGAAGGAAGGAAGGTAGGAAAGAAGGAAGGAAGGAAGGAAGGAAGGAAGGAAGGAAGGAAGGAAGGAAGGAAGGAAGGAAGGGAGAAAGGAAGGAAGGGAAGAAGAGAGGAAGGGAGGAAGGGAGGGAGGAAGGAAAGGGATGGAGGGCAGGTGGGCTGGAGGGAAAGAAATGAATGGAATAGTAGATGAATCAAAAGATAGGTAGATGACTGAATGCACAGATGAATATGCTGTGTGAGAACATGAATGGATAAACGGGCAAAATGGGTAAGGCAGATAGATAGATATCTAGAGAGAGAGAGAGGTAATAGATAAAAGGATAGAAGAATGAGTGGGTTGGTGTATGAAGGATGTATAGATGAAAATATGGAAGAATAGATAATAAATGGAAAGAAGGAAGGAAGGGAGGGATGGGAAGATGGATGGGTAGATGGATGGATGGGTGGGTGGGTGAATAGATAGATGGATGAATAGATCAAGATAGAAACTACCTGGGAATTGTTCTGTGAATGAACCACCTAATGATTCCACTCTTGCATGTTATAGTACCAGGTTTCAATTTCCTTTTTAAAAGATCACATTCGCCTTTTGAAACAGGGGCCTGTAATGCCTTAATCCAAAAATAATACACTACACCTCTATGGTTCTGTCTAATCAATAAAGGGGTAACATGTGGCAATGAACAAAGCAACTAGGGGTCAGAGAATCTATGAGTCCAGCACCTGACAGCTCCGGGCCATCTGATCAGGACAAGTCACTTCACCTCTGAATCCTGGGTCATTATTTGTAAAATAAAAGTGTGTCCAGGACTGTTAGTTGCCTATAGAGCAAAAACATCTCCCCCATCTCATTGCTAGCAGTGTTTCGATTTGATTTCAAAAGCAATTTGCCCAACTCACGAGGGTAAATCATTGTTGGTCTATGTCACAGAATCCCAATCGTGTTTGACTCAGTTCTAGTCCCTGAGAAATAAGGATGCGTCTAGGATTTCTGGGGATGAAAAGAAACCGCTGACTGAGAATAAAGCCCCTGGCTATAACCTCTTTTTCCTGCTTTGCATTGTGCTGTGTCAAGCCCTGTGCTTGGAGCTGTGGCAGAAATTTCCACAAGGCTGACCCAGACTCTTGGCATCGTTCGGGCTAATATTTCAAGCTCAGAAACCACCTACCATCATCTTCTTGTTACAGGAGATCCATAAAAAATGGGTAACACATACAGTATTTTCCATATGCCAGGTACTGTTCTACATAAATTAACTCATTTAATCCTCACAGTGGCAAGTGTTATTTTATCCATTTCACAGATGAAAATAATGAGACACAGGGAGGTAAGAAACTTGCCCAAGGTGACAGCTAGTAGACCGTAGGGGTAGGATTTGAAGCGATCGGTGGCCATCTGTGTTATCATCATACTGTTTTGTCTCATTTGCTAGGTGTTCAATTTGAATACAGCCAAAATTATACCAAGTTATAGAAAACCTGTACCTATCTTTCAATCTTGCATAGTTGGTCTGAACACATACTGCTGCCGATACAAAATGCAACCTTCAAAGCAACTCTAGGAAATATTTAATATTATCCTCAAATGTGTAAGTTAGGAAAAGGATGATTACGGAGCTTGAGTCACCTGTCAAAGCCCACGCCGCAGGGAAGAGGCAGAGCTGGGATTGGAAGGAGCCCTGGCTCCCCTGGCTCCACAACTGATTCACTTTCCGTCGTGGTCCCTGCCTTCCTGTGAGATGCTCATTTCTTTGCACAGTCATAAAGGAGACCCAAAGGATTCCTCAGTGATGCTAATGAAACCTGACTCCTAGGCTGAAAATAGTCCAGCAGCCCAGTAAGGGGATTTGGGAGCAGAAAGCAGTTTTCAATACTCTCAGATGCCCCTAAGGTCTCTGCTCTGATCCCACCCACCCCAGAAAGGTCACCTTCCAGCTTTGTGATTCAGAAAGATTTGTTCTCCCTTGGGGCATTAGGCTATAGTTTCAGAACCCACCGTGAGTCTCTCTAGTCTTGCTGCTGACAAAGCACTATCAGCATCCACCAAGTATATCAGCCAATTTAGTCCTTACAATGCCCAGAGCTAAGCTTGTGCATTTGGAAGGGGCAGGATGGAGTTAGAGGGGGAATAAGTTGATGGAGAGCCCACAGGAGGGAAGACAGCCAAGAACCAAGGACACTACAACCTGGAAAGCACCAGAGATCAGCTGGTCTAACACTGATCATGGACAGTGGACGTGAGATTCACGTTCAACTCATGGACAGTGGACGTGAGACTCAGAAACGGTCATTAATCATTACAACTCTGGCACTGTGACGTTTGGACTCATTTAAAAAATTAGTTTACAAAAAATTTGAGCAATAGGTAGTAGCCACGCTCACTCCAATGACCAGAAAGAACAGGTGATTTGCCCGAGGTCACAGAGCTGATAAGTGGCAGAGGCAAGCTACACAGGCAGGATTTCTGATGGCTGGACCACTGCTCTTTCCACAGTTTCTGTATTTGTTGAAGCCCCTAAGAAGGAGCTGACATTCAGAGAAGAAAGTAAGGAGTGAGGAGGGGAGAGTCCAAAAGAACACTCACTAAGGATGAAGGAGGGACCCAGCGGGAGGCTTGACAGGGTGTGGAGCCCCTGAAAAATGCAAGCAAAGCTGGATACCTTGAGCATGGCTGGAGAAGAGGGGAAAACCCAGAGCTTTATTGGATTCTTTCTCCTAGTGATTTATTAAGATCTACTAAACACCATTAGTTCAGTGGGACTTGGGGAGCAGCAAACAAGGGAACCTCTCCAGGTCCCAGGACAGGGCAGTGATGGACGCTGGGATGTGAGCATACGTGTACACGTACACGTACACCTGCGACTTCAGCACACGCAGTTGCTAGCTTATGTTTTTTCCAGTAGGTAAGATTTTCCTTCGCAATTCTTGAAAAGTTCTGAGAAGTCATCTCAGAAAAGAAGGGGAAAAGTAGAAAAAGGAATTACAAACAGAAGTCTAAGCTCCATGAGGTTCAGAGGGCACCATGGTGTGTTAGCTGTGCGTTGAGGGGTAGGAGGGTTCCAGAAGGCCAGCACGGGGATTTGGGACTGCATGGGCACCGTCCAGCTCCTGCTACACACTTCTAATGCTTTGCTGATATTGGGAAACAGTTGGTCCAACTATGAGCTTCTTTCCCCCTGAAACTCAAAGCTGACCAGTCACACCCCTGCCAGCTTTGCTTCTCCCTGGACAAGTTTAGCATGGAGGGAGAGGATGGTGTGACAGTGTTGGAGTTAATTATACGTTTCTAGGTACTGCTCCTCCCCTGCCTGGTGGTGATATTGTAAGCCACGTCTTGCTCTGAGGTTGTTTCTCCATCTGTAAAATGGGCATAGTAGTTAACACTTTGCTGCTTTTCTCCCCTCTGCATGTCAGCCACTCCGGCTTGCCTCAAGCTGGCCCTCTGACTTTGGCACACACTGTTCTCGCTGCCCAGCGTACTCCTCCCGTCCCTTATTCTGCTACGCAGGCTCCCAGACATGTGCCCTGGCCCTCACCGACCAGTCTGAGTTGCCCGTTTATGTTCATCACGGCACTATTTGATGTCACCTCTCTCCCACATTGAAACTGAAAGTTCCCTGCGAAGAGGGATCCTGCCTGCTTTTACTTACCACATAACCCAGTGCCCAAGCTCTGTCCACATCTAGTGAGCACTCAAAAAATATTTGTTGAATTATTGAGTTTCTTTCAAGGGATTGTCCTAAGGCTCAAAGAATTTAATGTATCCAAAAGGCTGTTACCAAAAACGCAAAAGACAAGTGTTAGTGACAAGGAAAAACTGGAATCCTTGCACACTGCTAGTGGGAATGTAAAACGGTGCAACCACTAAGGAAAACAGAATGGAGCTTCCTCAAAAAAAGTAAAAATAGAACCACCATATGATCCATTAATCCCACTTCTGAGTATTTATCCAAAAGTACCAAAATCAGGATCTGTAAGAGATGTTAGCATCTCTCTGTTCATTGCAGCACCGTTCACAGTAGCCAAGATCGAAAACATCTAAATGTTCATTGACAAATTAATGGATAAAGAAAATGTGGTACAATGGAATATTATTCAGCCTTACAAAAGAAGGAAATTCTGCCATATGTGACAACATGGATGAACCTTGAGGACACTATGCTAAGTGATATGAAGCAGTTGCAGAAAGACAAACACTGTATGATCCCACTTACATGAGGTATCTAAATTAGTCAAATTCGTAGAATCAAAAGTGGAACTGTAGTTGCCAGGGCCTGGGGGAGGGAGAAATAGGGAGCTGCCAATCACTGGGTATAAAGTTTCAGTCAAACAAGACATGTAAGTTCTAGAGATTTGCTGTATAACATTGTACCTACAGTCAACAATACTGTACACTTACATAGTGTACACTTCAATTTTTTAAAATTTGTTAGGAGAGTAGATCTCTTGTTAAATATTCTTACTACAACAAAATTAGATCAAGAAAGTAAAAAAAAGTTAAAGCACCAAACAAATGAGAATTATACTCATCCTGAAAAGAGCATGCATAGAAATGCAGTCATGCAGGGGCCTTATTTTGCCGTGAGCACCCTGCTCTCTCTTCTTGGGCCCGTAGTCAGATGTGGAACATTCCAAGTCCTAATCCCTTGACCTCGAGCAGGTGAGGCCACCTGAGAGACGAACATAACGTGCTAGATCATCACCTGAGAAATTGTGAACACTCAGTTAGTGGTAGTTCTCTTTCTTTCCCTTTGGTTTATGGGACTGTTGTATAGAAAACTTGACACCATGGTCATAAAAATTCTTCATAGAATGAAGGCATCATTTGATATGACTCAGTGTTTTCTGAGGACATACCAGACTTCCTTCTGTTGATTGCACATAATTAAACTACGGGCTGTCCCCATTCTATTTAGTAGACAAAAAGATCTCTTCCCCTGCTCTCGTCTCTGGCTCCACTTTTTACTTCTCTCTGTGGCGTAGTCATTTATTTTTTTCAGTAGTCATTGGCCCATTGGGTGAAGCTAATCTGCAAGGATCCCAAGCCTTTGGGTTTTGGTCTCTCTCTTCCCTTCCCCATCAGCATCAGTGAGAGGAGTGATCTAAAGAGAGTGTCTGGATTGAAAACACAAACTTTACCAGGGTGGGCCACACCAAGGCCTGGACAGGGTGTTGGGAGTTAGCAAGCCCACGCTAACCTCAGTCTATGATATGTACTTCTACACAGACTTCAGCAGGAGTGACTCTAACGTTTTCTTCTCTGTTGATTCTCTTGTCTATTTCTCAATTGTTTCAAAACTCTGGCAGGGAACAGTGCTGCTAGCTATGGACCCAACTGCAGACCCCGACGCTACCCCAGCCCTTGTCTCCCACTTTCTGGCCTGACGCATGGTGAGCAGCCGTCTGGGCAATGAATATTATCTAACACTTACTAAACGTTTATCACGTGCTGGGTACTGTTCTAAGCACTGCACGTGTTTTGTTTTTTGTCTGTTTTACTTTGAATTCTCACAGCAACCCCTTGGGGCTGACATTAGTATCATCACTCTCGCTGTACAGAGGAATGAGTGAAGGCCCAGCACAGAGAGTTCCTGTACTTAGTCCAAAGCCACGTCACCAGCAAGCGGCAGAGGCGGGACTTCGATCTGGCCACTGCACTCTAAAGCACCTGGCTAAAGTGGACATTGACAACTGTCATTTCCCTTCAGACAGAGCACAAGGAATCTGGGAACGTGCTCAAGAAGTAGAAATCCTTGGTTCTTTGAAGAATCACCAACTTGATGACTTAGGAATTTAGGGTAAGAGTACAGAATCTAGTTAATTAACCCATTAACCACCACATGAGTTGTATTTAACTCACGCTGGTTTTGAGACTGGGCCTCGTAAGCATATGTAACTCACATGTCTCTTCACCTTGACAGCCACAAGAACTATTTTTCAATTGTATATAGCTCATGCACAGAAAATGATAAAAAAACCCAAATTTTTCATTATATTAGAAAAGATCGTTTTGTTTTCAAAGTTTTAATTTTATTTTTTGTGATGAAACACTGTGGCCCCAAGGAAAAAAATTTTTTTCTAGTGTGGCAGTCAATGTGTTAATATAAATTTAGTTTTCGTGCTTAGCATTATGGAAAATGTGACAGAACAATTCCTATTTTACCTTCATTTATATAAAAGTTATAGGTAGAAATAACAGGAGACAGTAGGACAGGTATAATGACCCCCACACCTCAGAGTAATGGAAGTGATCAGAAGTGGATCTCCTGGGAGAGTGTCCTTTGGTTCTGACCCTCTCCGACCCTGTGCCCAGTAGAGTCACACCTGAGGCACATCCATGCTGAAAGTGGCCTTAGCCACACCTGACCTTGTCCAGACGAGGGTCTATGGTGTCCGTTTTGTGGCTGATCAGGACCACTGGCAGCTGCACCTCATCCCCTTGATCTCCCTTTGTTTTCTCTCCTTAAGACTCACTCATGCCTCTCAAAGCTTGCTCGAATCAAACTTTCAAACACATCCAAGGTAGTGGGCTTAACTGCTTTATTGTAAAATTAAAAAAATTAAAAGGCATCTAGAAGCCTCTTGGCTCAGAACTCCAACATTAAAACCAGTCATTTCATGAGTACCTACTATGTGCCAAGTATCTTAACTACATTTATCTTATTTAATCATAACAATAACAATAATAATAAAATGTGGAGTTGTTATTCTAATTAAACACTAAAGGAAACCAGATTCCTGGAAGGTCAACTGACTTGCCTACATTCACACAGCTATTAGGTGGCAACGCCAGCATTTGAATTCAAATCCTTTATTGACACTATGTTCCTTCTACAGTAAGCTTCGTCATCTAGATTATCAAAGACTTACATTCTGATTCAATGGCCTCAGTACACCAAAAGTAACCTTGCAGTTGCTAAAACAATAAATGGTGCCATCATTTTGCTTCAGATAAACCTCATAATTTATAACATTTTCACTGCCCAATATCTAAAATATTATGTAAAGGATCAGTTGCGTGATTTCATCATTAACCACCATCCTGTAGACACCTCGTCTACCTATTTTCCAAGAATGTGGCTGCAGTCAAATCCACTGGATGTTCAAACAAAGCCCAGCACCATTTGCTCTTCTCTTGCCATTAAATCCTTGTGGTTCTTATCACAGTTTCATCAAACCAGGAAAACATGGCTCTGGCTGAGGGGGAGTTCCGGCCAATGAAGCACCAAATGACTGAGAGTTGATTATGTTTGCTAGACATGAAGAGCAGACAGAGAAAATAGGAACTCTGAGTCAATGCTGGCAAGAGCACGAACGCAGGTTGGTAAAATTGATCAAAATTTTAAACATGAAAGCACTTAGATCCATGGATCACAGGTGTAGAATCATGTATGTATTAAGATATTCATTGTAGCATTGTTTGTGAGAACAAATGTTGGAAACCATTACAATGCCCATCCATAGGGGGCAAGTTAAATAAAACGTGACAAAAATTCATAGTCTCTTATTCAGACCCCTTGAGGTCATTTCTATTTCAAAATGCAGATTTTTTTTCTTTCATTTTAGATTCTCTCATGCAATATGAGATATACTCTGATTCCAAGCAGGCTCTGGGAAGCGCAATGTGTTTAAATGTATTTGTACTTCTGAAGCAGACCTCATGAACACCAAATGGGATAACCAAAGAGTCTAAATATTTTCAAATCACCTCAAGTCAGTTTTGCCACCAGATAAGCTTGGGTGTCAAACTTGAGAGGAAAAAACTTAGTTGACAGAGCTTTTGGGATTTGGGAATTAGAGTTAAGGGTTGTGGATGCGTATATTTATACAATAGAATATTGTGAAACCAGCTAAAAATAAATGAGGCAACTCTATGTACTGATGTGGAAAGTTCTCTAAGATGTATTCTAAACTGAAAAATAAAAAATGTCAGGAAGTATACATAGTACACTAACACTGGTGTTTTACATACATACGCACAGACACACACAGAGTTGTACATACACAGAACAGCTCTGGAGGGATGCACAAGGCACTGATTGTAGTTTTTGTCTCTGGAAAGGCAAATGAATGGCTGGGGTAGAGGTGTGGGAGAGAGACGCCCTTTTGCTCTGTTTATACACTGTAGAGTGTGTGCAATTGATGTGGGGTGCCTGCATTAGCAAATTCGATTAAATAATTAATATTCTCTTGACTGTCTCTTGGAAAAGCTTCCCCTAAATATCCCATTCTTCATCTGTCTCTGTCACATCCTATGGTTTATTTTCTTTGCAGCACTTTCTACCAGCCATGATCTCTTCTTTGTTTGTTTATAGTTTTACTGCTGGGATACTTCTTTCAAATGCAAGCTCCTCATTCACCCTATTTCCCAGTGAATCCCAGCACCCCAACAGCGACTGACACAGAGGAATTATGTGGAACTGTGTATCCCACACTGAGGGGCAGGCAGAGCTGGGAAGCTCAGAGTAAATTATGCTGGGTCGTATAGCGAAGCCTGACCTTGCTGTTCAGACAAAGGTGGCCCTATTGGTTGTCCGTAAAGGACAATTTTGAATTATTTTCTTGATCATATAGAGTTAGTCCCAAAGGGCCGGCCAGACTTTCACCTACCACCCGCTTATAACCTATGTCTGGGAACTCTTTGAACAGGTGTCAGGTGAGGCTGAGGTGTTTTAAGCACTTCCCTCCCTTCTCCTTGACCTTGCAGAAAGAGTTCACACACCTCCCTGCACCTGCCCGCAAACCTCCCTGTAGCGCCCTGCCACAGCATCCCGAAAATCCCCATCTCCCCACTTGTGGAACACACTGCATACCTGCCTGTCCCCTCTCCTCCGCATCCCGCAGCCCAGAAGGTGCTTCCCAGCCATTCTCCGCTTAGCTGGACCTTATCCCTCAAGGTACTTCTCAAAATACCATTTCCACTATGAGGGCCTCCTAAGTCCCTCAGTCAAAACCAAACCCTTCCTTCTTCCTCACAACCAATCTCCTGTCCCCTAAGGCTCTGGCAGGTAGTTCATTTTAGGAGGCTTTTTTTTTTTTTTTTTTTTTTTTTTAATACAGAGTGTTGCTCTGCCACCCAGGCTAGAGTGCTGTGGTGTCAGCCTAGCTCACAGCAACTTCAAGTTCCTGGGCTCAAGCAGTCCTCCTGCCTCAGCCTGCCAAGTAGCTGGGACTACATGTGCGTGCCATGACACCAGGCTGGTTTTTTTTTTTTCTATTTTAAGTAGTGATGGATCTCGCTCTTGCTTAGGCTGGTCTGAATCTCCTGAGCTCGAGTGATCCTCACACCTCGGCCTCCCAGAGTGCTAGGATTACAGGCGTGAGCCACCGCGCCCGGCCACTAGGAGGCTTATTCTACCAGGTATTAAAGTCAATTGTCCCACGCTAACCCCAGCAGAGTGTGAGTTTCTTGAGTGCAAAGACTCTACCTGGAGGGAGCATTCTCTCTTCATTCCCAGCACCTGAAGTGGAACCTGACATATCCTTAGAACATAATGTGTTTTAACTTTGCATCAGGGGACAGAGCAGAGACTATAAGAGCATTCCAAAGCAATATGCTGTGCTGTGAAAAAGGGGAGACGCTTAGGAATCTTTGTTGTTAACCCGGGCACCACCACTCAGTTCCATAACCTCTGGCTGCTCCCTTGCCAGCTAGGCTTCCATCTCCTCAATTTTAAGATAGGCCAATAACACCAACTCTGTAGAAATTAAATGATAGAAATGTAATCACTTGGCCAAGGACTTAACACTAAGTAATCACTCAATAGATGAATAAATAAATGAGTGAAAAAATACGAACCTTGATATTTAC
Organism: Avahi laniger; assembly: GCA_963575035.1. Lineage (NCBI taxonomy): Eukaryota > Metazoa > Chordata > Mammalia > Primates > Indriidae > Avahi > Avahi laniger. The sequence continues at coordinate 14,704 of CAUYSK010022286.1, read as the reverse complement.
CATTAAATCAAATTCATAATTGGATCATAAAGGGATTAAGCTTTTTGGCCTTCTTCCCCTACGCCCAGGTCCAATTTCAGTTTGATTAGATAACTGACATTTAGAAGAATAGAATCAATCCAGAGGAAGAATAGATGGCTTCTGCTGCCTTGCACAGAACAACCATTCCCAGAGGTAAAGCCACAATTCCTCCAGCAAGCCTTCAGATTAAAAGTAAATCTTCTAAAATCCTATCCAGAAAATCTTAACATGGCCAGATTTCTCTGACTCTTAAGAAAAACAGAATGTGGGACTATGACACCCTGCCTCAAATTCCAATTCTGTTCCTCACCTGAGCCAGGTGAAAGGACAAGGAAGACTCAAGAGAAAGCATTGCTCTGACGCAGCTGAAGTAGGTAAAATACCATCAGCGTCTCTGGGCGGCCGGCCTGGTCATGCGCTCTGGTCAACAAGCTCTGTGTTGATATTGTACTACCTGCTTTCCTGCTCACCTGTTCTGTTGGTTTCTACTCTTTCTGCCCTCAACTGAGTCTGAGGAAATTAGTTCCTTTGCAAAAGAGACTCACAAAGAAACTGAAAGGCAATTATATGACACTGCACTGCCCAGTTCTGTTTATTATGAATCCAAGAGTTGGTGCAAGTTGCCACTGGCAGGAGGCATTGAGCTGCGTTCTGTGAAGCGAAAAGTGCCTGACCTATTGCCAGATAAGTGGAGAAACTTGACTACGTGGTTTCAGAACTCCCCTTGGTTGTGAAATGTGTGACACGTCACCATGCTTGCTTTGTACTCAATATTCCATTCCAGCTTTACCTTCTTTGGAAATCTTTCCCTGGGAGGGATTTCATCCTTTTGGGGGCCCCCACAGCAAGGGCCACCTTTAAAACTTTGGAGGATCTATGTACTTGTATTTTTAGAGACCTCGTGCATACTTTTTTAAAAAATGAAATGTATCCATATCCTGTGTTAGCTCTACAGTCAGCCTTCTGTATCCATGGGTTCCACATCCCTGGATTCAACCAATTGTAAACTAAAAATATTTTTTAAAACTGGGTGGTTGCATCTGTACTGAACATGTGTAGACTTCTTTCCTGTCACTGTCCCCTAAACAAAATAGTATAACAACTATGTGCATAGTATTTATGTTTTATTAGGTATTACAAGTAATCTAGAGATGATTTAGCAGGGGTCTCCAACCTATGGTGAGTTGTATAATTATTTCATTATATATTACAATGTAAAAATAATAGAAATAAAGTGCACAATAAATGTAATGTGCTTGAATCATACCGAAACCACCTCCCCAGGTTCATGGAAAAATTGTCTTTCATGAAAACAGTCTCTGGTGACAAAAAATGTTGGGGACCGCTGATTTAAAGGATACAGGAGGATGTGTGTAGATCATATGCAAATACTATGCCATTTTTACATAAGGGACTTGAGCATCCTTTGGATTTTGTGTCCACAGGGGGGTCCTGGAATTAATCCCCCATAGATACCAAGGAACTGCTATAATTGTTTCATTTATGAAAATGTTAAGGATTATAAAAATAATTCTTAATATGTTTAGTATCAATTATTGACTTTTTCTTATGGCTTAAGCTTTATTATTATATATAAAATAAATGAAAGTATATTTGTATAATATATGTGTATATACATATCTATATCCATGTGTGTATTGAATTGCAGTAGGCTGGCTGACAGAATGTAAAGTTTTTAATATTTAACTTATAATTTCACTTTTGATTTTGCAGTTTTCTTTTTTCTTTTTGGAGCTGCTACTTTTCAGATATTAAACATTTATATTTAAGCCCACAAAAAACTCACAGGCCCCCAGCTCTCTGCTTTGGGTGTCTAACAGATAAACTGCATCAGACCATGGCCCCTTCTAGTTGGTATGTTGAAGGAAAGTATGTTTTCATGGAGGTCTCCCCATTGGACTGTGACTCTCTCCGGACAGCGTCCCTGCTATTTGATAACACCTGTATGAACAGGAGACCCCCACATAGTGGGGACCTCAGGACACTTTGCTGCCAAGCTGAGGTCCTCCCAAAACATTTCTATTATATTCTCTGTCAGAGATCATTTCTAGTTTTCACCAAATGAAATGTTACTAAAACAAAAACAACACAGATTTTGCTACCTGTCTTCTCTTTTGCTCCTTTTTCAAAAACTTTATCATCCCAAATGCCACTTCATGGTAAACTTAAAATGTTCCTTTAAATAGGCCTGGAATATGAAGGTTGGTACAGAACTTCAAACTTAGAATGTTATTTTCTGGGGCCGTAATTCAGCCATGAAATTATGCTCCAGGCAGATATCGACAATCTAGGTATGAGATGAAAAATGAATGTTTTCATGAATTTACTTCACTGTAAAACCAGAAGCTTTTTTATACGGTTATTTTGCACATGAAGCTGGGCAAAGACTGTTCTCCCACACATTCTCTTCCAAAATTGGGTCTGACAGAACAGTCCAGAATGTTCTATCTATTCTCCTTTTTCATGAGAAGAGAACTGACTTTATTGAAAAACTATAATGTATTCGACACTGTGATAAGTGTTTTTCACATGCATTGTCTCTTTCTTAACCTGGTACCAACTCTAACCTTCAGAAAGGTAGGGAGCTCTACCCCCATTTTACAGGTAAGGAAACTGGGGTTCACAAAGATCAAAACACTTGACCAGAATCAAATATCTAAAACTAGCCAGTCCCAAAATTTGAAATCAATCCTTGCTACTGTATCATTATGCAAAGCTGCCTCAAGAGCTAAATGAGAAAAAAAGATTTAAAGAATATATGTTCTGTGCATTGTAGCCGCTGGTTGGATTAGTTCTGGGAGGATTTTCCCATGGAGAAAACTAGACTCAAGTGTGCCCTGAAGATATAAACAGGAGATCCAGTTTTTGTGATCTCATGGTTCCCATTCATTTTGCAGAGAGATTAATTATTCCGATTGCCGTTGCAAATGTCTCAACTTTCCTTCTCTTTTCATTCTTACCTTACACATTCCTAGATTTTTGCAACAGTCCTAGAGTTGACCTCCTTGACCCCAATACCTTCCTCATCTCCTCCCCCATTTCTGCCTTAGACACTGATGTTAGATTAGTGTCTTTCAAATACTCCACTGAGTCCCCACATATATGATGGACACTGTGATGTGCAACTCAGATACTCCTTCAACGACAATCTCATTGTCCTGGCCTGGGAGTGCTAAGGGCAGAAGCCTGCAGCCACCAGCCTCTTCAGGAATTCTCTCAGCTGTGGAGGTGTCCCAAGGTCATCCAAGGTCACGCCCTTCCCCAGGAGGCCCACATCCTATGACACATCAATCTGAGATTATAGAAATTCCTGTCCATCTTGGCCTAACTCAGGACAATCAAAAGAGCCGTTCTAGCTCCAGAGTCTCTGTAGGGTGGCACTGGGCTGTGAGGGCTGCAGTGCAGGTGAGTCTCCCCGCTCCCCCCTCCGTCTCCTCCTGCTTCCTCCTTCTTCCTTCCACAGTTCTTCATCCCAAGGAAACTCTTTAATAGATATCTGGCCTGTTAAATTGTTCCTCAGAGTTGACTTCCCAAGGAGCCAACTTGAAATGCTTCATTAGGGGAGAGAAAATAAACAAAGAGAGAAAGAGAGAACTGGGGGTGGGAAGGAAACAAGGAAGGAAAAGAAATGAAAGAGAAGAAATAAGGGCATGGATTAAATAAGATTACTCATTCTAATGAACTAGAAGGGTCTCTTCTTCCAGAATTCTCAAAAGCCCACTGCTGGCACTATTTCCAGCGCTATTTGAACATTTAGCCACATATATCCTTTATAATAAGAATCTTAATATGTTCACTTAGAAATAGACTTATTCACAAACTAAAAGAAGACACTAGGAAAAGCTATCAATAAGCATGATCTGCTCAGCTGACTCTGCCCACACTGCCTACCAGTTACCTGGCTGAAAGTTTAGTGAAGTCTCCAGTTACAGACGTGTGTATCTGTACAGATCCTTTAACACAGATATTGTAATGAGAGAGCACAGGTTTATTCAAGAATCGTCTAAACCTACATTGTGGAGTAATGTACACATAAATCTATTCCACTGAACAAGTGACTTAAGCAAAATCGTTCACCTAAACTACGAAATACCTGTAGTGTAGTCTAATATTCATTTCTGATTACCACTCATAAAGGCATTTAGCCAGGTGAGGCAGAGAGAAGAGTATCTGTTCTGGCCCAGATTCGATCGCTCCACCATACTGCATTGACCATGTTCTGCTGGTCCACGTCGACCTCACACTGCCACGTGAGTCTGCCCTGGAATGCCCTTTCCCTGTTTCAAGGCGCATGTTCCTAGTCCTTGCTGTATGTTTTCTCCTGGTGTAGTTTACAAATCATCTTAAAACAATTGGATTAGGTATCTTAGTCCACACAGTGTTGCATAAACAACTGCCCGTAATTGTTCTTTAGCCTGACAAGGGCTGTTCTGTTTGCGTGGCTCTGCGGCCCCCTGCATCTGTCTCTAAACTGGGCTCTCTGAGAGCTGTCTTTGTGCTTCCTGCCCTACCTTCAGGTTCTGCACATTTTAATCATGTTAATATGATTCATTGCGGGGGATCTGAGCTAATGATAGCTCCTTTATAGATGTGGCAGCTGTCCTGACACTGAGTATCAACATTTGCATCCCTGGGCTCCAAGAGTCTAGGGATTCTGCTAGTTAGGAATGTCACACTAACGATCTTGTAGGATACACTGGTTTGCTGTTTTCTCGGGCCGTCCCAAAGAACACTGACTTCTTTTTTAAGTTCTTCCCATTTCTCAGGCATGAATCTTCTGTTCTTGGGATGCTAAGACCTCTGATAATCATTCTCCCATGCATTTCCACTCAATTTAGATGAAATCCTGTCGGTGCCTTTAGAGAACCCAATAAATAAAATCACCCTCTTTCCTGATTAAGTTCCAAACCAGTAAAGAAATAAAACGAAGGAGGCAGACAGATTGTGCCAAAGTGTAACTACTGTTAAACTGATATTAGAAAATCTAGCTTGTACCTGCAGGCATTTGAACCTCCTGGTACTGAATGCCAGAATTATCTATCAGCCCCAGCAGCTGACAGATAACTTTATTTTATCATGTATTTATTTGTTTTTTAATTTATTTAGAGATGGACTCTCCACTCTGTCACCCAGGCTGGAGTGCAGTGGTGATCATAGCTCACAGTATCCTTGAACTCCTGGGATCAAGCCATCTTCCTGCCTCAGGTTCTTGAGTAGCTGGGACTATAGATGCACATCACCACACCCAGCTAATTTTTTATTTATTTATGTATTTATTTTTGTAGAGACAGGGTCTTGCTATGTTTCCCAGATGGGTCTCCAGCTCCTGGCCTCGAGTGCTTCTCTAGCCTCAGCCTCCCAAGCACTGGGATTACAGGTGTAGACCACCATGTCTGGCCCCATTACATCTCTTAACCCATTTATTCCTCATAACAACCTGATGAGGTAGGTACTATTTCTAAGCTCCACTTCAACAGACGAGAAAACTGAGGCACAGAGAAGGTAATACGTTTGCTTGGACTCACGATGCCAGTGAGGGGTATAGCCAAGATTTGAATCCATGAAGTCAGATTCCAGAAACAAGGTTCTTAACTACCAAAATACAGTGGGTTCAAAACCTACCAAGAATGCACAATCGTTTTTCTCTAACACTTCCCTTCTCTACAGTGCAACTCTGCCTGCCCTTCAAGGCTAGGCAAAGTCTCCACATAAAGAAACTCCTTGGGGTTCCCTCACTTATTAGACCTGGAGGGCTTTGGATCTACAGAAATAGCCTTTACCTTTAAATCTGCTCCTCCACAGCCTGAACTCTGTAGGATTTGCTCCAGCGTGGACAGAAACCAAGGGATGCCAGAGCTAAGCCACTAATAGAGAAAGTCTGCTTTGTTCTGATCAGTTATTAGATAACTTCAAGTGAATGAAATGATGTATAGAAAAAAATGGCTAAATGTAGAGTCTGATTTGTATATTACAACTATCAATTATCTACCACCTCATGATATTATTGTGAACACATGCTCTGTGTTTACTGTTCTAAGCCCTGGAGAGAGAGAGGAAAAGCTGAAAACAAAACAAACAAGCAAGTGAACAAAACCTCCCTGCTCTCAGGGATCTTACTGCCTTGTCAGAAAGCATTTTAATTCTGTAATCACACAGGCATGCTACGGCACATTGGAGAAAGCATTAGGAAGCAAACAGGTGCTAGGTGAGCCAAGGGTAGGTGAAACGATCTTGTCTAGGAAACAAGATGTTGAGAAAATCTTCCATGGGAAACCATTTAGCTACAAGTTGAAAGATGGATAGGTACTCACTGGCTTAAGATTAGGTAGAGCAGAGGGCAGATTCCAGGCAGAGGGAAGAGAATGCACAAGTCTTTGAGACAGGAGGCAGCAGGAAACTGACTGACAAGCAACTTCCTTGGGCTGGTGTCAAAAGGATGTGGAATTAAATGAGGCCAGAGAGACCATGTTAGAGACTTTAGGATTTATCCTAAGAGCAAGGAGAAGCTTCGCTTCATGTGCCATTCATTCATTGATTCATGCATTCAACAAACATTTTTATAAAATTTACAAGGTACCAGGATTTGTGCTGAGTTCCATGGATATGACAAAGATGGATAAGGAAGAATCTTTCTCTCTCTCTCTTGCATTCAATTTGGCAACTGGAAATGTAGATAGGATAAAGAATAATTATATTTTATTGTCGTGAAACAGGCTCATCCAAAGTATTAAGAGTACAAAAAATAGAATTTTAACCACATGCACTAAGCGAAACCAGGAAGGGTAAAAGGGAATGAGCCTTCCCAGCAGAGTGAAGGACATGTGCCCCAAAGAGCATGGTGGGTCAAGAACCTAAATTATGAGTGGACTAAGAGCTGTCTGTGGATGACCTGCCAAGTAGGTGGGAATTAGAAAGAAAAGAGCCTTACATGACACAACTCTATGCCATTTTATTAGTCTGTTTAGGCTGTTATAACAAAATACCATAGACTTAGTGGCTTAAACAACAGAAAGTAATTTTCTCAAAGTCCCGGAAGGTAGAAGTTACCAGTAAAGATCTGACAGGGTCAATTTTGGGGGAGGGCTCTCTTCCCAGCCTGCAGTTGGCTGCCTTCTTGTTTTGTCTTGACATGGCAGAGAGAGGGAGTTAAGTTTCTTCTTAAAAGGACATTAATCCTATCAGATCAGGGTGCCACCCTTTTGACCTCATTTAACCTTAATTACTTCCTAAAGGCTCTATCTCAAAATATAGTCATGTTGGGGGTTAGGCTTTCAACATATGAATTTTAGGCAGACACAATTCAGTCTACACTACTCAAGGTCATCAAAAAGCCATTGAAAGGTTTTAAGACAGAAAGTTACATGATCAAACTATTAATTTAGAAAGATCATACTGGTGGCTGTGTTGAGATTAGATTAAAGCAGGAATGGGGACAATATTTGTGGCAGAGAGAGAAAAACTGTGGCACCATTTCTTCTTTCAGGAAAGAAAAAAGCATAAAACAAAAAACACCAAGATGAGGCTGTCGTGAGTATAGAGAGGAGAGGCCAGGTAGAAAGATGCTAAGGAGGTGGCCTCAGCAGGAATTGGCTTGGGTGATTGGACCCAAGTGACTCATTGCCACTCACTGAGATTAGAAACACAGGGTGAGCAGGTTTGGGGACAGAGATGGATAAGTAATGAGTTCAGATCTGGGAATATTGACTTTGAAGCAAAGGTGGAAAGGTAGAATATTTTAATCATCCATTCTTATATATCAAGATCATTTCTGGGCATAAAGTAAATATAAAAACAATAATCAAAGTTTTATTGGTTCTGTTGATTAAGGAGTGAACTCAAAGTTCATAAGGAATAGAGGCTTATTTAAAAGTGTTTTTGCAAATAACATCTTAGTTCTTAGTCCTAATCCTAATTCTTGTTTCAAGCAACATATTGCCTTCCCATCAAAAGTCTACTCCCTGAATTTGAAGGTTTTACTATATGGCACTGCATTAAAATTTATAGATTCATTTCTTTCTAAAGAGTTGTTTGATGGCTTAGTTCAGAGAAACAAAACTGTAGTAGGCTTGATGGCATGTAGCCTTTGGAGAAGAAATTAGACATCATTTATTGTACCTCTACCCCTAGGCACTTCTCTTTGGTTACTATGAATCCTCAGAACAGCTCTGCAGTTAGCTAATATCTGAATTTACAGATAATCAATGGGATGATGGATAATATCTTAATCTGACAGCCTATATGTGGTATTTTCCAGATGAAGAACTGAAGCTCAAAGAGGTTTAGTAATTTGCCCACCGTCACAGAACTGAAGTGATGGAGTCAGGTTTTAAAACCAGAACACTAGTTCCAAAGCGCATGCTCTTCCACTTCCCCAAATAAATCCTCCCAGTGCAATGTTTACTCTTCTTCTAGTTAGGAAAATAATGGTTACTTCTTTTCATGTTTTAACTATGTTTTCCTGTGTCTGGATTGGGCCCCAAGGGTCACCCTTACACTCTCCATTCTGTCTGCTCGAGCTCTCTGGCAGGGTTCCTATCCTTCCACATGCCCACATAACAGCAAACAGATTCGTTTCCTATCTGCTGTAACACATTACCACAAGCTTAGCAGCTTTAAACAGCACAAATGCATTAAGTTATAGCACTGTAGGTTAGAAGTCCAACGTGGGTCTCACGAGACTAAAATCAAGATGTCAGCGGGATTGTGTTCCTTCCTGGAGGCTGCAGGGGAGAACCTGTGCCCCGGCTGTCAGCTGTCCTTGCCTCCCAGCCCCTTGCTTCATCTTCAAAGTCAGCCACCTCGAGTTGAGTCCTTCCTATGCTGACATCTCTCTCGTCCACTTTTAGGACCCTGCTGACTACATCGGGCCCACCTGGCTAATGCACTGTAATCTCCCTATCTTAAAGTCAGCTGATTCACACCTTCTTCTACCGGCAGCCATAGCTCCCCCTTGCCATGTAATCTAACCCATTCCCGGGTTCAGGGGATCAGGATGTGGACATCTTCGGCAGCCATTATTCTGCCTACCACACTGAGAATTTCTAGTTGCTCTGTCCCAGCAAAGCGACGGATAGGGACCATCAAGATGGTTCCAAATAACTTAGAGCAAAAAACAAAAAGAGGGAGTAGGGTGGCCCTGGCCTTCCTCAGGCACCAGGGTGGGCAGTGGAGACGGGAAAAGGAAACTAACATTAACAGGAAATTGCTAAAGTCGGGGACCCGCCAGGCTGTGTTAGAGCCTCCCACCCCCACCAGGCCAGTTTGATTCTCCTTCCCAGAAAATCCCAGCAGGTCTCTGGATTTGATTTGGGAAGTGCTCTGCCAACCACAGAGAAGTGCCCGAGACTTGTCGCTGAACATTCCAAGTGCCTCTCACAGCACATGAGGGGCCTCGGGAGGATGGTGGATGATGCATAAATTCCGAGTTGTCACCTCAGCCTCTTAGCACCCAGTGTTGCTCCTTCCAGCTTCTTGATACCCACATGGTACACTCTAAAATCTCACTGAAGATGTTTACAATTAAACACTCTAAGACCCAACCTGCTCCTTTATGAAATCTTTCTCCTGTTATGGGTTTCCCTGGTTCCTTTTAACCCAATTTCACCTGGACATACGTTCTGAAGAAAGGGAGAATGAGAGGGAGGGAGGATGATTGGAGTCAGACTCCACCCACTGTGTGACCTTTGGCAAGTTATTTAACCTTCCAGGGCCTCAGTTTCCTCATCCATAAGGTGGAGGTAATGATACTTACACCACATGCTCATTATAAATATTAAACAGGATTCTGCATATGTCATTGTTTAACCCAACACTTGGCATGTGTTTGGTGTCAATGTCCTTTAGTTTCTGTTCTCATCACCTATAATCCTCTCAAGCCAATAAGAGGAACTCAGTAACAACACACGCTGGTTAGGTGTCTCTGTGTGCCAGGCACCATGCTAAGCACCTTAGAGGCATCGGTACATGTAACCTTGCGTGTATTACAACAATCCACCTATGTACGTTCCCCTGTTATACCCACTTAACATATGAAAAAACTGAGATGCAAAGAGGTTAAGTAACTTCTCCGAGGTCACAGTGAAAGCAAAGTGAAGAAGGAATTTAAAACCAGGTGGGTGGAACTGTAAAGCTTGATTTCTTAGAAACATCTAGTCTTAGAGATAAGACAAAGAAAAAATGATTTAAAAAAAATAACTAAAACTTTCCATGACTTTTTTGGCCTTCACCTACAATAAGCACTCCAATTTCTGGCCACCACCCAAGTTATTTTCCCTAAGCTCTCCTACCACCTGGATTCCAAAGCCCAGAAAAGGAAGAAGCATGTTTCCCTGATTAATCTGTGCGATCTCAGAGCCATCGCCCATCAAAGTGCTGGCTTTGCCAGGAAGCAATTAATGCCTAATTGACAATTGCTGGTGTCTCTGTAGCTCTTCCCTAGACCTGCTGACAGTCCCCCTCAACCAGAGAATTTTATTGCAAACGTCTTCTCTGGTGAGGCTTTCAGGACCTGCACTGTGGTTGTGAACAAGCTGAAGTAGAGCATTGGGCAACCAGAAAGGGGAGAAAACACTCCAGAGTCCTGCCTGGGCTCAGTGCTGGCAAAAGCCATGTACCATGTGCCTTAGGCAGGCCGGACTGCTATAACAAGTCACCGTGGACTGGTAGCTTAACCAACCAACATTTATTTCTTGCAGTTCTGGAGACAAGACTTCTAAGATCAGGGTGCCAACATAGCCAAGTTCTGGAGAGGACTCTCTTCGTGGTTATGTTCTCACATGGCCAAGAGCAGTGAGAGAGGAAGCAGCTCTTTAATGTATCTTTTCATAAGGGAATCAATCCCATTCATGAGGACACCACCTGCATGACTTAATTTTATGTCCTATAGGCACCACCTCCCAAGACTATCCCATTGAAAGTTAGGGTTTCAACATGTGAATTTGGGGAAGACACAAGCATTCAGTCCACAGCTCCTTTAACCTGGGATTGAAGGTACATAACTGGTTAGAACCCAAGAATGACAGAGCAGTTGGGCCCCAATAACCTCGAGTGGCTCCATATAAGAATATTCTAAAAACATTTTAAGAAATATCGATGTCCAGTGCCAGGCACAGTGACTCACACCTGTAACCCCAGCACTTTGAGAGGCCAGGGAGGGAGGATCACTTGAGGCTGGGAGTTTGAAATTGTAGTGAGCTATGACCATGCCACTGTACTCTAGCCTGGGTGGCAGAGAGAGACCCTGTCTTAAAAAAATATATACTGATGCCCATGCTCTAACCCAGAACAACTGAATCAGTATCTCTGGGGTGGATCACCTAGATCTCAGCAGTTTTTAAAATCTCCCAAGTGATTCCAGTGTGTTTCAGAATTCAGAGCCACTACTGTGTCCAACTGACTCTCTTTCACAGATGAGGAAACCCAGGCTCCAAGGAGGAAGTAATCCTTGCCTGGAAATAGCAGTTGCCACCATTTTGAATTATAACTGCATCACCCATGTGTAATCAACCCAGGGAATCAATAAATGACCAGGAAAAAAAAAGTAAAGTTAAAGGTGAAAATTAAGAGAACCAGACTACTGGAAGAAGATGAACTTTGTAAATGTAGGTACTCTAGTGCTGATTAATTATACTACTCTCTTTATTTGCTCACTTTTCTGAATCATCCCACTGACCCCTTGGACCATGATTGGTTCAAAAGCAGAACTGAGTCTTGTGCATCTCATAATCTCTGCTCCTAGCATGGTGTCTGGCCCATTGTTAGGGGTTGAATTATGCCCTCCCTATAATGATATGTTTAAGTCCCAATCCCTATTACATATGGATGTGACCTTATTTGGAAATAGGGTCTTTGCAGATGTAATCAAAGTTAAGACCATTGTAATCAAGTTAAGATGAGGTCATTAGAGTACACCCTTAATCTAATACCAGTAAGTGTTCTTATAAGAAGAGAAGAAGAGACGCAGGGACACACAGGGAGAGAGCATCATGTGAAAGTGGAGGCAGAGATTGGAGTGATGCGTCTACAAGCCAGGGGTTAATGGCTTCCACCAGAAGCTAGGAAGAGGCAAGGAAGTACCTTCCCTAGAGCCTTCAGAGGAAGCATGGCTCTGGCAATACCTTGATTTCAGACTTCTAACCTCCAGAACTGTGAGACAATAAATTTCTCTGAAGTCACTCAGTTTTTGATACTTTGCTATGGCAGTCCTAGCAAATGAATACACCCAGTGTTTCAACTGTTTTCCCAGATTCATCATTGACAGTGAGTCTTGTAGACAAAATGCTGGCATTCACAAGCTAGCTCCCCCTCTGGTTAGCTGTGCAACTGTGAACAAATTGTATAATCTCTCTAGATCTCAGTTTCTCTTCCTGTAAAATGAGAATAAAATAGCACATACCTCATAGAGTTGTTGTGAGGATTAACTGGGTCAATACATCTAATGTGCTTAGCCCAGCACTCTCCCATAGGAAGAGTATAGTAAACGTTAGCTAACATTTGTATCTGTGTTATATCCAGAACTGCACTACCTCTGCCTGGTGATTTTTCTCTGTGTTGGTAGCATTTCTCTAATAGCTAGCCAGAGCTTTCTGAACCGCACGAAGCGTGACTTCACTTTTTAGAGTTTCATCCTTGATCCCACTGAGGGACGAAAATCTCTATAGGTGCTGTGGGTGCCTCACCCATATCCCCTTCACCACCCTCAAGGTCACCTGCAGACAATTGGGCACACACTAAGGAGTCTTAGGCCTCTCAGCCTGAAGGTGTTCTCTGGACACAGAACATGCCCAGCACTGCAGGGACAGGTTGGATGGGTTCAGGGTTAACCAAGTGGAATCAAGGAGAGCAAGATAGCAACCTTCTAAACGCTGAGGAAAGAGATTTGATAAATAAATACACCGTCTACTTTCCAAAAGGACAAATCTATGGAGGTGTTTCCAGTGGGTTCTCAGTGCAATTGAACCCCCGTTGCCCACAGCAGGGACCCTCCCCAGGGTCAACAAACTGTGACACAAATACAACCAGGCACATGTTTATATATAAAGTTTTCTTGGAACATAGCCATGCCCATTTATTTACATATTGTCTGACTGTCTTTGTCCTACAACAGCCATGTTGAGAAATTACAACAGAGACTGTGGGTCCAGAAGCCCAAAATATTTGCTATCTGGCCCTTTACAGAAAATGTTTGTGGACCCCTCTCTTCAGGGAGCATCCTTTATGGGTTTCCTTCCCTTCCCTGACTCGCTTTCCTGCTTTTTTGCATTGCTTACTAGAAGCACCCCCTACACACACACACACACACACACACACACACACACACACACACACAAGTAAGCTACCTCCACCCAAATCCTTGCATTGGGGTTGGCTTTTGGAAGGACCCAAATTTAAGATGCTCTGTTAGAGCAATTTCCCCATCTCAAGACCCAACACAGTGCCAGGCACAGAACAGGATCTCAAATGTTTGTGTATAGCTGAATGAATGGAAAGTAGAAAGAGGCTGCTAGGTCACCAAATTAAAGAATCTTGTTAAAAAGAATCTTGTTAAAGTAGACAACTTCTCTAAGGGGGACCCTATGACCAGGTAGAAAAACAGATAGAGCTTTGAGGCAGGCCAGGTGCCACTTATCTGATCAATTACCACCTCTGGCTTCTGAAATCCCAATATGGCCACATCCTAAATAAACTTGACTCCTGCAGGCACACTCTCTGAAAGGGTAAATACTCCTTCCAAAATCAGGCATGTAGAACACAAATGCTAAATCTGGACCTTAGGACAGGTGTTTTCATAAATTTGTTACCTAAGCAAATTAAGATGATTGGAAGTACAGGGGCCAGGGTACAGAAAGTAGAAAGGCACAGAGCTGCCCTACCCTTAGGGGTTCCTATGTCTGGCACTGCTGTCTTGCTTTATGCTCTTATTGGCTCCCTGTAATAGTGCACAATATTTTTAAACATTTGCCCAAAGGTGTATGGTAGGACTGACTTGAAGCCAGGCATATTCCTTTCAGCATGCTCGGCCCTTCCCATGTTTCCTGAGCATTTCCTACATGCTGCTCACGGCACTCGCTCTTCATCATTCTTTGCAAATGCGAAGGCTTCGTCTGCTTCTGCTTGGAAGCAGCCTCTGCCCCACAAATTTGGGAAATGGCATATCACTTCAGATTCAAGTGTTGGACCGTCACCTCTGTGTGCCAGGAACCATGACAGGCATTGAGGTGGCCACAGGGATGTTCCCACAGACCTCCCACAACATGGCGACATAACTGATCTTGGGTCCCAGCCACTGCACCTGAAATCCATAGCCACATTTATACTGAAATCCCACCCTCACAATGACTGAATGTAGCAGAGACAGGAAGGTTAACCCATTCCTGGAGACACAGAACTCCAGGACACCTTTGATGGCCAACTGAAGTTCAAGGACTTCCCAAGGGCTTTGTCAACCCTCCCATAGACTAAACAGTAGTCTGGAAAGCTTCCACCCAACCTCCTCTCCTTCCCCCCTTCACTGGGGTGAGGTTTGCATTGCCCCTGATGCATTCCCAGTCTTTCTAAGCTCCCTGCCTATTTCCTTTCTCACATTTCTTCTAATAAAATCTTTACATCTGTGGTCCCCAACCCCCCTGGGCCGTGGAACCACACAGCAGGAGGTGGGTGGCAG
>CAUYSK010022285.1:0-43083 GCA_963575035.1 Avahi laniger | reverse complement strand
CAGCACTAAGATATGGAATCAGCCTAAGTGTACAACAATGGATGAATGGATAAAGAAAATGTATATATACTCAATAGAGTACTATTCAGCCATTATAAAAGAGTGAAGTCCTGTCATCTGTGACAACATGGATGAACCTGGAGGACATTATGTTAAGTGAAATAAGCCAGATACAGAAATACAAATACCACATGTTCTCACTCATATTTGGAATCTAAAAAAGTTGATTTCATAGAAGTAGTGAATAGAAAAATGGTTATCGGAGGCTGGGGAGGGGAGTGCGGAGAGGGGATGAGGAGAGGTTGGTCAATGGGTACAAAGTTACAATTAGAAAAAAAGAATAAGTTTGAGTGTCCTATTGCATAGTAGAGTGACGCTAGTCAACAGTAAGGAATTGTCTATCTCGAAATACCTAAAAGAGAGGATTTTGAATGTTCCCACCACATAGAAATGACAAATGTGGAGGTGATGGATATGCTAGTTAATCTGATGTGATTATTACATGATATATACATGTATTAAAACATCACATTGTACCCCATAAATATGTACAATTATGTGTTAATTAAAAATTTAAAAAAGAAGAAAAGAAAGAGGATTAATACAGAGCTTTATCCAACCTCTTTAAGATCTTGCTTTATACTTTAAGAAGTGAAATACTTAATAGACAAAGTAGTTCTGGAGGGGATTGGTTCTAACATTCAGCATACAGCTGGGCCACCTCAAATCTTTTAAGCCTGCTGTCATGCACTGAATGCATACCCCCAAAATTCATATGTTGAAACCTAATCCCCAGTGTGGTAGTATTTGGAAGTGGGGTTTTGGGGAGATAACTAGGTCATGAGGCGGAGTCCTAATGAATGGGATTAGTGCCCTTATAAAAGAAACCTCAGAGAGCTCCCTTGCTCCTTCTGCCGTGTGAGAACACAGTGAGAAGGTGCCTTCTAAGAACCAGGAGGTGGGTCCTCACCAGACATTGAATCAACTGGCACCTTCAAGTTGGACTTCCCAGCCTCCAGAACTGTGAGAAATAAATTTCTGTTGTTTAAGCCACCCAGTGTATGGTATTTTTGTTATAGCAGTCCTAATGGACTAAGACACATGCTAGTCACAAATGCTAGGATAGAACATCTTTTATCTTGATTTATTTCATTAGAAATTCAGTGGCCATTACTTTTTTGACGTATTTTGATATATCTGGAAGAGGATTGGTTACAAAAATATGAACAAATGATATTTTTGGTAACTGGGTTTTGTTAAGAAATTGAGGATACCACTGAACCAAGATTCTCAACAAACTCTATTAGCCACTCTAGGTGCAAGCCTGTCTGGTTTTCTCCTCTATAATGCAATGTTCTTCTTTCTACTCTTCCTCAGCTCCCTCATCCCCTCACAGAATCATAAACTTCATACATCCAAGAATTACGTGCACACAGCAGCATTCATGTTTCTCCCTCAAAAAACGAGGTTTCTCTTAACATAACTATTTCTAAGAATACTTAAGCTTTTTGTAGTATTTGCGATGACATTTGTTACTAAATTTTGTTCACTCAGTGGTCAATTACTTCAAAAAGAAATAATATCTCAAACATCTTTTAGGTTCATATGTCTTAAATACCATCCTGCATTTAATGAATTATAATTATTTGGTGAAGGGGTAAAAATAATACATGCATTCTATCTATATATTGATGTATCGTTTGGAAGCAAATTATTCTCTTTTTAAAAGCGATTATATACATAGTATTACATATTTTTGGGTATTTGAAAAGAATGAGTGTCATTACAATTTCACTATTGAGACATAACCACAACTGAGATTTTGGTGTGTTTACTTTTGTCTCTGATTACTGGGACAATCACATCAAACAACTTTTGTTATAAGTCAAATGCTCCTTGTACAATTGTGTTGTTTCTGCCCTTACCTCACAGCATTTATCTATTAGATGAAAACAAGCTAATGTAATTTCCTTTGTTTATTTTATTTAAAGAGAATGCTCTTTGGATTCAGGGGCAAGTGGCTTCACTGACACTCTTGTCCAGATTTGAAAGATCCGTGCAGAAGCCAGTGTTCATCGCTTAGAAGCAGCAACACCAACCCCACCCTACTGAACTTCAGGGTTTAGGAATATATTTGTAAGTGGGAAAAAAATGACCAAAACAATTATTTGAATGATTTAAAGGATTTTTATTAGTTTCTTACTTTTTTGCCTTAATGGTCAGGCAAATTTGCTTTGAGATCTGCGTTATCTGGATAATTATCCCAGCTCTTCACTTTTCTGCTTTTGTACCTTTCACTCATAGGCTGAAAATGTTCCTGGGGTATCTAGGCAACCTTGCTAGATGCTATCTTTTCCTCCAAACAGTGTAGTTAAGCCACAAATCGCCCTAAAGTCTCTTGCCCCAAAGGCGAAGTGCTCTGGGCCTCAGGATCATCTTGGGAGATTCCATGAACAGCCCCATTTCTAGCCTGACTGCCTGTTCAAGGAGCTTAGAGAACTGAACATTCCTTTTTCTCCCTCCGTTATAGGGAGGGCTCTGCATGTGACCTTGCTTCAGGGAAGGGGATGGATCTGTGTGAGACTTGGAGGTGAACAGCACAGCAAGGCAGTGGCTGGGCAGCAGGGTAGGAAATGGTTCTTTCGACAGCAATGGTGCCAGGGGCATCTGTTCTTTGAGGGCAGCCGAGGCAGAGTTTCTGGCCTCAACTCTTGGCAACGTAGATGCAGAGCCACAGACAGCTGGGGTGCTTGTGTTCTGCCAAAACAGTGATGTCGTGCGGGGTGGCTT
Source organism: Avahi laniger (assembly GCA_963575035.1). NCBI lineage: Eukaryota > Metazoa > Chordata > Mammalia > Primates > Indriidae > Avahi > Avahi laniger. The sequence continues at coordinate 40,293 of CAUYSK010022285.1, read as the reverse complement.
TCTCCTAGGGCTCGGTTCTCTCGTCCTCCCAGATTCTGTAAGCTTCTGAGATCTTGTCATTCATCCCTTTTGCTTACCCTAGACAGAAAGGGCTCGCTTGACTGCAGATAAGAACCTGACCATAGCAGGTCTCAGCTTGTTTGAATCCCTTGGATAGTTAAAATTGAAAAAATATTTTGGAACTTTGTTAAAGTTGTCAACATTTTGTTTTCTAAGAAATGATTTTAACAAAACAAAATCAATTCATTATCACCATAATTTAAAGAAATATTTTGAAGACCAAAAAAAGTAGGAAGGACACACTCAGAAAAAAAGACAGTTTTAAAGTTGAACTAATTTAGCTTTATGAAAAATCGCACAATGAATCCTTATATTTGCCTTTTATTGCCTTTGGTAAAACTTATTTATAGAAAGTCATTGGGAAACCATTGGTCTAGGTGTCAGCAAACTTCAGCCCACCTTTGACTATTTTGTCAATAAAGTTTTGTCGGGACACAGCCGTGCTCATTCACGTACATAGTCTACAATAGCAGCCTTGAGCAGTCATGGCAGTGACCGCATGGCCCCCAAAGCCTAAAATATTTATTATCTGATTCTTTAACAGAATAAGTTTGCCAACTCTGAATGACTTATGAGATTTCTTCCATCCAGAAGATTCTAAAGTCCTTGAGTAATACCTTTAGGGGTTCATTTATAGGTCTATTGTTTGCACTCCCATAAGTCATTAGGGAGTTCATTTCTTAACAAACATTTATTGAATCCCTATTATGTGCTACTCTCTCTGCTGGGTGCTGGGGGGATACAGGATGAATTAGACCAGTTTCCTAACTTCACAGAATGCACATTCTAGTGAGAAGAGATGGACAGTAAACAAGTAAACAAACAGACAACACTATTTTATGTAGGATGACTGTTTCCATAAAAACCAAGCAGGTTCTTTAATGAAGATTGACCCAAGGGGAGGATGATTGTGGGCGCATTCAGGATAGCTGCTCAGGGGTAGTTATCACCTCTCCATTTCTCTTACGCTGGATGTGTTTGGACAGGAAGGTTTTAGTTAGAAATCATGTGTAAGTACGTATGCCAGGGCCAACACATAACAGTGTATGAGGCAGGAAAAGAAGGAGCAGAAATGCAATAAGCCAGAGCATGTAGTCACAGATTATCACAGATTATTTTAAGTCATCTGGGAAAATAGATGACATAATAGAGGTACAAAACTCAGTCCTACCTGTATGTTTTAGATTTGTTTTTCTACATCAGAACACAAAAATAAGTTGAAGACAAAAAATGTGTTACCCGACATAGAACATTGTGACGTAGTTTTTTAAGAGCTGGGAACAACACATGCTTTTGTGTGTTTTTTTATATGTTTTATGTCTTTTTATAAAACCACTGTGTTGGAGGTGGGAACATGCTCTGATTGCATTGGAAAACTCTTAAAGAAGAAATTAAAGGTGATTCTGAACTGGCAGACAGGGTATTATAGTAACCCTGTTCTCAGGAGGACAATGATAACATACTATAGGCAATTTTACTTATTTTTCTTTTCTTATTGTTTAAACATAAGATATGTGTTCCTCTATTTTAGTTAATCCTTGACACAAAATAAACCAGCATAATTAGACTCATCTATCCCAATCTAAATCTCTGGTTAGCAAATTTTCAAAGCAAAAAACAAAAACAGAAACAAAATACTATCAGTGTAAACTTTAGCACCGGTATAATTTCTTTTCTTTTCAGGAAGGAGAACAAAATTTTTGTTTATCGTTTTCTATGATCGAATACCTCAAATCATTACCAAAGCTAAAGTATAGATTGTGTTGACTGGAACCCTGCTGCAGCATTTCAGACTGATGTTAACAAACGGACTGGAGCTGTCTGATCTTTTGCTTGTTTTGAGACAAAAAGCCCCATATTGTAAAAGTGGCAGAGTTCTTAACAGGCCCTGGTTGAGCATAGCAAATTGCTGATCCGTGGGAGCATGTTTATATTGCAATGATCCTAATTTACCCGTAAATAAATTATTCTCATCTGAGGCCCATAATAAATATAGTTCTAATTGCATGCCAACTGTTAGACCCTAAAATTAGACAGCTTTGGTCCTCTTTTGCCAATGGGAGGAGGTGTTCTGGTATATTTGAGATTTGAGATTTGCTGTGGCTCTAGAGGCGCTTCGAGAGAGAGAGAGAAGCAGAGATATTTTTAATGAGTGTCTAAACAGATTTCGGTTGTAGAAAAGTTATTTCTGGGTCAGACAGAAGCCATGTTCAAATGTTTTCCAGCAAGCTGGGGGTAGAGCCCAGTCCTGCTTTTTATCGTCACTCTTCTTTGAATCCCCACGGTCCGTTTTCACAGATGAAGCCAAAGAGGGTGAGTCAGAGGCTGCCCTCCCGGGTTGTTCCAGCATTCAGTCTTCCTTAATTAGCAGAAACAGTACCCATTTAGAGAAAATGTTTGTGCCCTGGTGATGAAGTGCCTTCAAACTGAGCCACTCTCTAAAGACAAATATAGGACAATCTTACAAATTAACTTGAGCACAGGGAATACAGGCCACGTGTGAAATTAGGTTGACCCCAATAGAAGCGAGGTTAGAAGCAAGTGGGAGATTTTGAGCCGCCCCACCTCCTCCAGCCCAACAGGATGACTTATATGGCCTCAAAGCTGAGTGGTTTTGGGCAAGGGTTTCCTGTTTCCTCATTGGAAAACTAGGGAGAATGATAGTACCTACTTCACTGAGTTGTAAGGCTTAATTCAGATGAAGTTTATAAAGTGCCTGCACAGATGAGGGCCAGCAATGAAGCTGCTGCCCCTTCTGGAGGTGCAGGGGCGGGGGCAGGGTCCTCTTTAGTAAGCGATCTCCTAACTGCTTTACCTTTGTTTGCCACTTTTCTCTTTACCTATGTTTTTCTTCTGGGTAGTGATGAAAGGCTGATGCACCAGGGGAGGTGTCTTTTGAGAGAAAGGGGCTGTGTGCTAATGCCAAACACAAAATGCCATCATTCTTGCTTAACATGGCAATGGCTAGAAATCACAGTTAGCCAGTCAAGGATCCTGGCGGAGCCTCAGGATCAAGGGTGACAATGGAAATCAGGACATTCCTGACTGTTACCATTGTAGCATGACGTTTTCTGGAGCAAAGCACCAAGTGTGCTTTCATTCCTCAATTTCCGTTTGTAACAGGTAAGATAAACCTTTTAAGACAATTATTCGAGCAATATCGGAGGATTCCTGTGTTTTTTCAAACAGCAGATATCATATTTCTTGACTTTTTACTACTTACAAACATATTTACTTAGATATATTCAGGATGTCAACAAAATAAATGCAATTGTTTATTTTGCAATTACAAAGTAGTATTCAGTCAATAGAGCAATTATTTGAATTCCTTTTTTCTTTCTCCTTTGGGAGGAATATAGATTTTCATTTCTTTTTCGATACGGTCTTTGTTCACCTTTGCAATGACTTAAATTTCCTTTCTCTTTAACAGATTTGTTCTACATTTCTGAACATGTTTCAGAAACTTCCGCCAAGTTGACTAAAACATTTGGTGCTTCCTCTTGTGCTTCTTCCAACAAGTTTGCACCAAAAAGTGTGTGATGACATTTTGCCTCTTGGTTTCTTAGGATCTCCTTTGCCCATATTTAGTTATTTCTCTAATGGTTAGAAAATAATGTTGCTGATTCTTATGTTTCCACTGCATAAGGAACACATAGGAAACAAAAGAAACAAAGGAAACAAATTCTGGAAGCAAATTCCAGGCTTTAAGAATTCATGGATTTTCCAATGATTTCTTTAAAACTATCCCATTTGCTGAAGACTTTGCTCCTAGGAGGTGGAGTAAAAGACATGTGTCCTCTGAAAGGGGTTAGACACAACTGTTAACCCCTTTGCAGCTTACTTTCCTATTAGCTTAACTGCAAAATATATTTCTCTATTTTTCCTTTTAAAATTTTGAGTAGATAGTATATTGGTGAAGAGTGTCCCTACGCTCCCAGTCTCCAACCACCAGTTGGAGTTCCTGCCAACACTTTTATCAGTTTGTTCATAGGTCCTTTCCGAGACATTTCAGACACCTGCAAGTGTGGATGTATGTGTAATTCTCCTTACTTCTACGTAGTCAGTGCCACACTCATCACAATGTTCAGCAACTTACTTTTAACACTTAACAGTATGTCCTGGTCATGACAATATGACAAGTCAGTACACATAGGTTTCTGTGTTTCTAAAGGATGGTTTTCTTCTCCTCCTTGTGTATGTGCATGCGTGCATAAAGCTTTCATTCAGCGATTTTTTTTTTTTTTGCACACTAATGCCTGGACCCCTCTCTTTTAATAAATGGAGAAATTGACATAAAAACTTAATGTCACTGACTGTGAGTGTTATGGACTGAATATTTGTGTCCCCCACTAAATTTGTATGTTGAAGCCATAACCCCCAGTGTGGCTGTATTTGGAGACGAGGCCTCTAAGTAAGTAATTGATGTTAAATGAGGGGCATAACTGTGGGGCCCTGATTCCACAGGACAAGTGTCCTTATAAGAAGAGACACCAGAGAACTCACTCGCTCTCTCTGTCTCTGAACATATGAACTCAGTAAAGGCCATATGAGGACATAGTGAGAAGGTGGCTGTCTGCAAGCCAGGAAGAGAGCCCTCGTCAGAAACTGATTAGCTGGCACCTTGATGTTGGACTTTTAGCCTCCAGAACTGTGAGAAAATAAATTTTCTGTTGTTTGAGCCACCTAGTCTGTGGTTATGACAGCCCGAGCTGACTAATGCAGTGAGGATTCTGTGATGTTCAAACTGCTTCTCTGCTGTTTCCCTCCCTGACTTGGGTCTTGACTTGTGTCCAGGGTGGATATTGTTTTCGGAAAGTGCCACAGTGGATGTGTCTATTTCTGGTCCCATTCTAGCACAATTCTATCCTAGAATTGGGTTTTTCCTCTTTGACATATTCAAAGGACTCTTGGAGTCCTGTGCTCATCAGAGGGATTTTTAAACTGATAGTCCGTGATACCGTTCTTAGTACAGTCATGCATAGAAATACGTTCTGAGAAATGCATCATTAGGCGATTTCATCTTTGTGTCAACAGTAGAGTGTACTTACACATACCTAGATGGTATAGGTTTCTACATACTTAAGCCGTATGGTATAGATTATTGCTCCTAGGCTGCAAACCTATATGGCATGTTACTGTACTGGCAACTGTAATGCAATGGTAAGTATTTGTGTATCTAAACAGAAAATATACAGTCAAACTAATGGGACTACTGTGGCATATGCAGTCTGTCATTGACTGAAATGTTGCTATGTGGTACAACTCTACTCTTGCTTACTTATGAGTTCCAAGAGAGTAAAGACCTTTGAGGTTGGCGTGAGGTATGTGAGAAAGGGTCGGAAGGTGGATGGATGTCAGCAATAATTAAATAAAATAAATGCCTTTTTGTCCTCTGATCTTATGGATGGGCTTACCCCCTCCAAAAATTGGTATTGACAAGAGATTTGTTTTTTAGGTGTGGTCATACTTCCAGATCTAACACGGAATATACAACTATTAAGAGTCATAGTCTTAAGAGATGGCTGCAAATGTTTGTTACTTTGGGGTTATCCAATTAATCACCCTTGTTCACAGCACTCTAGTTTTCCTTTGAAGATTTCCTTTCTACCTCTGTATTGAGGTCCTGGGAGGAAGCCCAGGGGCCCAAGTGGGGCCTCTTCCTGCCTGGAATAGCCTTGGGGAAGTTAGAAGACTTGGACATGGCCATTGAATGATGTTACCTGGACCTGGCCTCTTGAGAGAGTGTGTCCCAGTGTGGCAAGGTTAGCAGCAGAGGTTCATGCCAGCAGTGTGGTTCCAGGTGGCCCAGATGAGTCTTCCTGCATGACAGACCTTTGCTGTAAGCAGTGTCTCCTCTAGCCCTCTACAAAAGCACCCCTGAGCTCTAGTGGGGGCCCCACTTTGATGCCCACTCAGAGCTCATATTCTCTCTTCTAGACAGTACTCTGGGTACCCAGGATCCCGAAGGTCTCTGCCCAGAGGGCCCCAAGCCTGAGAGAGCAGATCAAGCCACAGTTGGTTTTGGAAGCAGAATGGTGTGGAGAAAGAGCCTGGACAGGAGGGCTGGGTGTTCTCCCAGTGTGCTTGAGGCCCCTTGTGGTGTGAAATGGGGCTGGGGCTGGGATAAAAAAGAGGGTGGGTTGTGGTTGTGGGCTCAGGCCATGGGCTCCATTGGTATTCTTGCCCCGGGCCCCTAGGATGTTAGGAGTGCACTGGGCTGTGGTCTTGATGCCTCGACGGTGCGGCAGCCTTGACTCCAGCCTGTTTTCTAAGCCTGACCTGTAGCCTCCTGTGGATTCTGAGAGTCCCTAATAACCTTCTAATACATTTTTTTCATCATTTAGTCAGAGTAAGTTTCTGTTGTTTACCAAGAACACAGAATGAAACAGAAATCTGAAAAGAAATGAATTTCACCTTCCATCCAATAAAGACTATGTCTCCAGCACCCTGGTTGGCATCATGTTCTCTGGGGGTTGAACACCCAGGTTAGAGCCACAGTCACCTCCTGTGACTCACACCCGGTCACTGCTTCATCCCCAGGCAGGATCAGAAAAGGATAAACAAATGGAATTGCTAAATATCTATTAATAAATACAATTTTAGCAAGTTGTCATACAGGTTCCATCCATTCTAGAAAAGTGATATAATCTCAAACATTTAAAATATTAAAGTTTAAAGTGGCTGATTAGCTCAGTTGGTTAGAAGGTCATACTAAAATATAAAGGTTGTTAAAGAAAATTCATCTTGTTTAAAAGTGAATGCTTTCAGTGAGTTTTTTTTTTTTGATTATATCCACTTCAAATCTTTGAAATCCATCAGTTTTTCTAAAAGGACTTTATTACTTAAATATTTATTTTAGAAGTGTTTATACGTGTTATGTTTACTTTAGTCACAAGTCTTAACTCCCAAACTGGAATATGTCAGCTCTCTGAGGCCAGGAACCATCTGAGTCATCTCTGTGGCACGATGTTGTGCGTACAACAGGACCTCAGCAAACATTTGTTGAACTAATAGTTAGCATTTATAATAAGCTTTATTATACGCTTATATTTAGCATTTTACACATGCTGATTCAATACCAGTCCTTGTGGACTGTGGAAAAACAGATTAAATTTAAAATAAATAAAAAGGAAAATATATATATATATTTACCACTGTCCTATAATAAAAGTTTGAGGCAAATTTAAGAGATTATTAGTAATGATGCATAAAGGTTTTAGTAGAAGGGAAAGTGGAGATATTGGAGATTATGGTAAGTAGTGACATAGTATAAGAAAAGGTTCCAGGCAGGAAGCCAAAGAAAAGCATAGGTGACAAGAGAAGTTAAGATAAAAATCAGAATTGTAGAAGATAATAAGTATAAATAATGAGATATCATATGTTGAGTGTCATTCTTCAAAACATTTTATTTGGAGCCTCTCATCTCTGGAGAGATAAATGGGCCAATCACTTTACTGGAGTACCTGATACTCAGAGGCCACGTGGCCCCTAAGAGAAACAAGAATTGAAACCAGGTTTTCACTGCTGCTCTAGTCACGACAATTTGCAAAATGAATAAGAGACAGAATAGGATAACTTCATCTTTATGATGAAAAGAGAAAACCTGCTAACGATGGCTGACCTTTATTCACAGTTTGCACAGCAGGCATCTATGTTAGCTTCTTTAATCTTCATAACGTAATGAGCTGTTACTCCATTTGGCAGATGAGAAGACTGAGGAACAAAGTGGTTCAATAACCTTCCCAAGGTTACACAGGTCCCAAGTGGTAGCTGGGGGAGCAGATTTTGAATCCTGTTTGGTTCCACCATTGCACTTCTTGTCTCTTCACTTCATTCTGAGCAATCTTTCTTATCCTGGAGAAGAAAGAGTCTATTGAAGTAGTATGTGTAGACATGCATTTGGACTCAACGGCTTCAATGATTGTTGGCGTTTAACAGATCTGGCTTCTGTGCTTGTGGCTAGGCCAGAAGTACTAATAATAGTTTCACTTATTTATTGAGCACTTACTCCATGTGGCTTAATTTTATTTTCAACATCCTTTCAGTGGTGGCCTTCTACAGTTGTGCAAACAAAGGCATGGCAGGTAAATAACCAGCAGAGGTTCACAAAGGCAGAAAGTGACAGAGCCAAGAATTCAGTTTAGAACTTTGTGACTCCAAAGACTCTTCTCTGAAGAATTCCACTAAACAGCTGATGTGCCCTCTTCACTTCTCTCCCAGGCGTGGCTTTCTCTTTCCTCCCAGCACTCTGTCCTCTAACAGCCCTTAGTTGCCATCATCATTACTGAGGTGGTTGATGTTGGTTCCCTTCTCAACAGTCATGCTCACCTTCTTCCATGCTAATGGAGCAATGATTTTGTTCATCTCTTGAGAAGGCAGTGGTGGGTTTAGGCATCAGCATGTGTATGCAATTCTGGCTAATGAAATATGAGGGAAAATCTGCTGCAGGGTAGTTTCCAGAGAAATTATCCTTTGTCTTAAGAAAGAGTGATCTCTTCCTCCCTTCTTCAACTTTTACAGATTGTTAGAGGATGTAATATCTGGAGTAATGGCGGCCATCTTGCACCCATGAGAGGACAACTCAAATTAGAAAAATTTCTTAGCCAACATGCTAAGAAATTCAGAGTGAAGGTAGGTCAGAACTTTTTGTCATATGAATAATAACATATCTTTACTGCTTAAGTCAGTTCTGTTTGGATCTTCTATCACATGCAGTTGCAAGCATCCTGACACAATTAATGTCATCAACATCATTATCATATCATCATCAACATTTATTTAATGCTGACTATTGCCAAACACTGTGTTGAGCTTGTTACGTGCATTATCTTATTTAATCCTCACTAGAACCCTGTGAGCTAGGTGCTTTTATCATTTATGTTTTACAGATGAGGAAATTGCACTTTAAAGAGGTTAACCTGTCCAAGGACCCACAGCAAGAAAGCAGCAGAACAATGATTTGAAGTACCAGACACTTTACTTCCTTCGTCTTTTTTACTTGCAATAAAACACAAGTTTTATTATCCTTGTTTTGCTGATGAGGGACCTGCAGTTCAAAGAGATTAAGTTCTGTCTCATAGCTAGTAAAGGAAAGATTCAAACAAGATCTTTCTGACTCCAATCCTGTGTTTTTCACTCTGTCCAGCCTCCCACTTTTCTGTCTTCCCAAACTCTGAAAGGGGCTTCTTATTCTCAATCTTTTCTTTAACTCTTTCTTTTCTACCCCTTCCCTACTCCATGTCCCCATCCTCCAGCCCCTTGCTTTCTCCTGGTTGACAATGGATACTCATCCCTGCTCCCAAGTGATCTAACTAATCTACTACACCTCCTAGTAACAGGATGCCTTGACTTTGTTAACACGTGCCTGTCTCTTGACAGCCCTGACACCTTGATGAAAGGATGGTGACCTCAGGCTGTGGCAGTTACACGCTGGAGTAGAGTATGCAAGCCCTTGGGCTTGCTTCAGACTCCGTGTGCCAGAGGTTGTTGGGAGTGCTTTCCTGTATGTGGCTCACGAACTGAGTCAGCTCAAACTCTGCAGGCTTGCTCCTCAGAATAATTAGAATGGAATGAAGAAAAAACCCCATATGTGGACCAAGGTAAAATTGAAATATTGACATTGTTAAAATACTAGAGACCAATCAAAAGAGGAAGAGGACAGAATGCGAGTTAGTCACTACTCTCAGTAATGTCAAGCTACTCTGGAGCCTCTAATCCTTCACCACTCCTGCCCACTATGCTTCCTGCTCTCCTGCAGGCTGGTCTCACTGGGAAGCTGTGGCCCTTTCTCCCCCACTGCAGTTCCTCACACTTAAGCCAGGCTCCTTGCTTTTATTCATAGGTCTGAATTGTTCCTGTTGCTCTGCCACCCTATCTTTCAGTCCAAATCCTGCCGATTCTTCAAGACTCAGTGCAAGTTCCATGAAGCCTTTTTGAAGCATACCTGCTCACGTGAATCTCTACATTTCCCTGAATTTAGGTTGCTATTTAGGAGTGGTGATGCTTCAACTCCTAAGTGTGGGTGCTTCTAGAAGTTGTTTCCCCCTTTGAACCCTTTGAACTTAAGGGTCATTGACGTGATTAGCCTTGGAATTGCTGACCCTTGAGGAGCCCTTGCCTGTGCCCTCAGCAGTCTTTGCTGTCTAAGACTACAACACACCCAGGGTGGAGGGCATCTGATGTTTTTGCCGGACCTCCATCCTTTCTTTCTTCTTCTGGTGATGTTATCTCATTTTTCCTTTGGAGTAGCTAGGGGAGGGCATGGGACGCAAGCCTGGTCAATCAGCTTATTTAATCTCCCAAGTCACCTGATTTTTTTCAAAGAGACCATATCACTCAGGCCCGTCCAACAGGAATCAGTATGAGACTTACGTGGAATTGTTTTTAAAGGAGAGAAAGGCATTCAAATTGAAAAGAAAATAAATTATTTCTGTTTATAGATGACATTATCTTCTTAATAGAAATCCCTAAAGATTCCACCAAAAAACTGTTAGAACTAATAAACAAATACAATAAAGTTGTAGGATACAAAATCAACATACAAAAAAATCAGTAGTGTTCTATACACTAACAATGAACTATCTGGAAAAGAAATCAAGAAAATGATATTATTTACAACAGCATCAAAAAAGGGCGGGGGGAGGAGTAAATTTAACCAAGCAGGTGAAAGATCTGTACACTAAAAACTGTAAGACATTGATGAAAGAAATTGAAGAAGATACATATTCATGTATTGAATATTCATAGATTGAAAGGATTAATACTGTTAAAATGTCCATAATACACAAAGCAATCTACAGATTCAATGTAATTCTTTTCAAAATTCCAGTGGCATTTTCCACAGAAACAGGAAAAACAATTCTAAAATTCATATGGAATCACAAAAGAACCCAACAGACAAAGCAATTTTGAGCAAAAAGGACAAAGCCAGAGGTATCACACTACCTGATTTCAAATTCTACTACAAAGCTACAGTAGTCAAAAAGCATGATCCTGGCATAAAAACAGACACATAGACCAATGGAACAAAATAGAGAGCTCAGAAATAAGTCCATCCATGCATTAATTTATTAATGCATCAATAGATTTATCTTATTAAATTAAATTAAACCATTAATTTATCTTTGACAAAAGTGCCATGAACATACAATAGGGATGGGAAAATCTCTACAATAAATGATATTGAGAAAACCGCATGCATAAGAATGAAATTGAACATTTATCTCACATGATATACAAGAATCAATTTAAAATGGATTAAAGACTTAAATGTAAGACCTCAGGCTGTAAAACTATTAAAAAAAAATAAGGAAAATACTTCTTGATTTTGATTTTTTGGATATGACCCCAAAAGCACAGGCAACAAAAGCAAAAATAGACAAATGGGATTGCATCTAACTAAAAAATTTCTGCACAGCAAAGGAAACAATCAACAAAATAAAGAGATAACGTATAGGATGGGAGAAAATGTTTGCAAATCATACATCTGATAAGGGGTGTTCTGCAGTGAGCAGGTCTATGCAAACCAACCCCAGAAGTTCTAGGAAACTGAGAGGCTAAAGAAAGAGGCTGATGTATCCAGTTTCTCAGAAAGAAATATTTACTAGGGACTTAAGATCAGGAGCCCTGTCTCATGCGGCAGTGAGACAAGACAAGATGGTATCCCTGTGTCATTATCTGCCAGACCTAGGGCTTATATGCCTTGGGAAGGAATGTGTAGGACAATTGAAGTCAACTCCTCAGAGAAAGGCAAGAATACTATGTGAATCTGCCTAAGGGCGGGATTTATGGTCAAGGTTGTTATAACATAAGGGCAAGATTTATATTAACAGTAGATAAAGGAGAAATCTGGAGGCATTCCTGGAACTCAGGTTAATCAGAAGTCAATGTGACAGATTAGCATCCAAGATGGAGTTGCTTTAGCTCCCACAAGGGGTTAATATCCAAATATATAAGGAACTCAAAAACTCAATAGTAAGAAAACAAAGAACCTGATTCCTGATTAAAAAATAGGCAAAGGACCTGAATAGACACTTCTCAAAAGAAGACATACAAATGGCCAAAGGGTATATGAAAAAATGCTCAATATCACTAATCATCAGGGAAATGCAAATCAAAACCAAAATGAGATACTACTTCACTCCAGTTAGAATGGGTATTATCAAAAAGATAAAAGAAAACAAGTAATGATGAGAATGTGGAGAAAAGGGAATCCTGGCACACTGTTGGTAGAAATGTAAATTAGCACAGCCATTGTGAAAAACAGTATGGAGTTTCCACAACAAATTAAAGATAGAACTACCATTCAATGCAGCAATCCCACTTTTGGGTATCTACCCGAAGGAAATGAAATGAGTATATCAAAGAGATAGCCACATCCCCATGTTCATTCACATTATTCACCATAGCCAAGATATGCAATCAACCTAAGCATCCATTGGTGGATGAATGGAGAAATAAAATGTGGTGTTTTACATATATAGTGGAGTAGTATTCAGCCTTATAAAAGAAGGAAATCTTGTCATTTGCAACTACAGGGATGAACCTGGAGGATATGGTGCTAAGCGAAATAAGCCAGACACAGAAAGCCAAATACTGTGTGATACAACTTATGTGTGGAATCTAAAAAAGTTAAACTCACAGAAGCAGAGTTGCCAGGGACTGGGAGTTTGGAGGATGGAGAGATGTTGGTCAAAGTATACAAAATTTTAGTTGGACAGGATCAAAAAGTTCTGGAGATCTATTGTATAGCATATGACTATAGTTAACAGTACTGTATTGTATACTTGAAAGTTGCTAAAACAGTAAACCTTTAATGTTGTTATCACAAAAAAATGGTAAGTGTGTGAAGTGATGGATATGTTAATTGGCTTGATTTAATCATTCTACAGTATATACATATATCAAAACATCATGTTGTACACTATAAATATATACAATTTTTATTTATCAGTTATACCTTAATAAAGCTGGGTGGAGAATTTATTTTTTTAAAAAAGGAGAGAAGCTCTCTTTCCTTAATCTAATTTGATGAATGCCTGGGTTCTTTGGGATTCTAATTTGAGAGTCTGCTAAGAATAAAGCCAACATAGAGGAAATTAGATAAGTATTTAGCAAGAGAGAGATTGATAAATTCCATCATTTGCCTGAATTATGTATCCAACCAAACCCTTAAGATTTTCATTTTATTGAGACAATAGGTTTCCTTTTGCTTAAGTTTGCTTGTGTTGGGATTTTTCTCAATTGGAACTCACAGAGTCTCAACAAACCATTCACCCAACAAGTGAAGTTTCCTAATTCTGTGTTATTAAACCTGAGCTGTAAGCCTATGTCTTCTGGAAGAAAATGCTTGTCATACAACAACAACAACAACAACACCACTACAGTCCTTCCTTCCCTTCCTCCCTTTCTCAGAGTGTAGGGAAGTGATCAGGGGTCCAACATAAGGCCTTGAAAGCCTCGGCTTTGGTCTTGTCCTCAGAACAGTGATTCTGTGCTCAGAAGGAACTGAGCATGGTTCTCCAGAACTTTATAAAATAGAATTCTACATCCAGTGCGATGCTTGTGCTAAGAGGCCTTTGTTCTTGGGGAAACACAAATCTTTCCTGAAATTACCGGAGTGTTCTCAGACCTGTCTAAACACTGAGAGTTCTTGGGCATGAGTTATATGCTGGAAGGTTGTTAGAGATTTAGCAATATGAAGGTACTTTCAGAGAAAGGACAGGCCAGGAAGAATTTCCAATAATTTCATGGTTCTGCTATGGGTTTTGAACACGTTTATACACTCTGGAGGCATGAGGAGTTTCAGGGCTCTTAGTACAGCAAGACAGCTAGAGAGATGAACAGGGAGGACATTTGCAGAAAATGAAGCAATTTTCAACCGGAAAATGTAGCAACTGCAAAAAACCAGAACTGATACTTCTCGGCTGCTCTTACAGTGTTAGCACTTTTTTTTTTTTTTGGTGGAATAAATTGAAAAATTGAGTCATCAGATTTTTCAGCAGATGCTCCTCGTTGGGCCCTGTGCCTTGTTCGTGGGGATTTGTTCATGGCCTAACGAGCTCCGGTTGCGGTGTCTGCCCTGAAGCCTCCTGCCTCACCTTCTTTTCTAGAATGGGGAAGGAGGTGCAGTGGGCTCCAGGCTCAGACTTGGCCAAGTGACCCAGAGCATGGCTGTCTCCTCCCTTTGCTTTGTGCAGATCACCAGACCACAAATGGGGGTAATAGGAACTGAGGCCCACCGGTTTCTAAGTGAGGCTGGCTGGAGGCAGTGTGGCATCAGCTGGGGAAAGGGGAGGTCAAGATTATTGGCATTTTCCTCAACCAAATGATGTTGGACAAAAACTAGGCAACTACCAACTGGTTTGGCATCTTGTAGGCTCCACCTCACCCTTCAAGTTGCCTTGGTAGACTCTAAGTATAGATCTTTGTTCTCTAGGACTTCTTACGTGTTGTTTCCCAAGCCTCCCAAATTCCTTGAAACATATTCTAGATCAATTAATCGTTGTTAACATTTTGTTACATGTATAGTCAATGTGTTGATTAATCACGGGGACACAGTTTAAGAAATGCATCATCAGGTGATTTTGTTGTTGTGTAACCATCATAGAGTGCACTGACACCAACCTAGATGGCAAGGCCTGCGACACACCTGGGCTATACGGTACAGCCCGTTGCTTCTAGGCCACACACCTGTGCAGCATGTTACTGCACTGACTACTGTAGACAATTGTATAATAACACAGTGCTAAGTATTTGTATATCTAACCATAGAAAAGGTACAGTAAAAATACGGTATAAAAGAAAAAAAATGGTGCACCTGTCTAGGGCACCTACCATGAATGGGGCTGGCAGGACTGGAGGTTGCTCTGGGCAAGTCAGCGAGTGGGGAGTGAATGTGAAGCCCTAGGACATTACTGTGCACTGCACTGGACTTTGTAAACACTACACTTAGGCTACACTAAATTTATAAAAATTTTTTTTCTTCAATAATAAATTAACCTTAGCTTACTGTAACTTTTCAACTTTATAAACTCTTAAATCTTTTTAACTTTTTGACTCTTTTGTAATAACGCTTAGCTGAAAATACAAACACATGTAGAGCTAGACAAAAATTTTTTTCTTTATTCTGTGTTTTCTATTTAAATTTTTTTTTTTTTAACTGAGACACAAACACCCACATTAGTCTAGGCCTACACAGGGTCAGGCTCATGGATATCAAGTTCTTCCACTTCCACACCTGTCCCACCGGAAGGTCTTGAGTGGCACTGTCATCTCCTACGATAACAATGCCTTCTTCTGGAATAGATCCTGAAGGACCTGCCTGAGGCTGTATACTTCTATAGGGAGAAGTAGCACACTCTAAAATAACGATAAAAGTATAGGATAGTAAATACATAAAGCAGTAACAGTGGCTGATAATCATTATCAAGTATTTACATACTGTACACAATTGTGTGTGCTATCCTTTTACACAACTGACAGTGCAATAGGTTTACACTAGCATCACAAACACATGAGCAATGGATTGTGCTATGATGTTAGGACAACTATGATGTCACTAGGCCATAGGAATTTTTCAGCTCTATTATAATCTCATGGAACTACAGTCGTATATACGGTTCATCGTTGACTGAAATATCATTATTCAGTGCATGACTGTATATTTTTTCTTTTTGTTTTTATTGCTTGGTAACCTTTTTTTTTTAAATCAAGTATATTTTAGACATCTTTTCTTGTCAATAAATATACTTCTATACAATCATCTTAAAGGTGGGCTGCATTGTGTCCTATTGTCTAGATATACATAATTTATTTTGCTAGTCCCTGTTGTTGGACAAAGAGAATAGTTTCTGGTTTTCCTGTATACAGTATAACATCCTTATAGTTACATCTTTGTGCACATCTTCAAATATTCCCCATAAGTTCCTTGAATTGGAATTGGAATTTTGTGGCAAATTGTGCTTGTTTTTAAGGTTTTCATGCACTTCGTCAAATTATTCTACAGGAAGGTTGTGCCGGTTTATGAGTGGCCACCACCTGAGTACCAGTTTTCACATACTAATGATAACTCCACCTACTTTGGGGCTGGAGTGAAACAAACCGCACAGGCTTGCTTTCTTTTTCAATCTATTTACCTCTTCTTTATGGTTTTGCTTCTTGTTATCCCAGATACATTAGGAATTTTCAGTAGAGGGGAAGCATCTTGTCCTTGCACACACTTAACCAGTACCTGCTCACTGCCAGCCATGTGCTCAGGCTGGGGCTTGGTACACCTGTGGGCAGGACCCAGCCCCTATCCTCAGGGAGCTTGCAACCTAATGATATTAATTAGAACCAGAATTTCACAGAAATCATAATCAATCCATGCATAGTCATTTTCAGATACCTCTTGATGTGTATTATCTCATGTAATGTATATAACAAAGCTGATTTCAGCCTTACTTCATCCGTTTTACAGATACAGACGTGAGGCTGAAAGATACTGGTTGAAAGTCCATACAACTACTTTGCTGTTACACAGCAAAGTAACAATTCTAAATCTCATGCTTCTTCCATCATACCCCTAAAACGGCAGGGGAGGCCGGATGTGGTGGCTCGCACCTGTAATCCTAGTACTCTGGGAGGCCAAGGCCGGAGGATCACTTGAGCTCAGGAGTTTGAGACCTGCCTGAGCAAGAGGGAGACTTCGTTTCTACTAAAAATAGAAAAAATTAGCTGGGCGTGGCGGCTTGCGCCCGTAGTCCCAGCTACTCAGAAGGCTGAGGCAGGAGGATCACTTGAGCCCAGGAGTTTGAGGTTGCAGTGAGCTATGATGACACCACTGCACTCTACCCTGGGTGACAAGAGTGAGACTCTGTCTCAAAAAAAAAAAAAAAGACAGGCGAAAGAAAGTATTATATTAAGGACATCGGAAAGGCCTTCTTACCCAAAGTTCTCTATTTTGTCATCTCTTATCTCTGAAAATTCCTCAAACATTACTTTACCACTTCTTGAGATGAACTTCTTTTTAAGAGGTAAATAGAGATATATAACGCCCTAAGAAAAATAATAATACCTATAGGTTTTCTCCTTATAGGAGGGTATAAGGTGGAGATGGGATTGCAGCAATGGAAAAGAAGGTGAATGTACATAATGCCACTAAATTGCACACTTAAAATGGTTAAAATGGTAATTTTTATTAAGTATATTTTACCACAATTTTTTTAAATCACCAAACAAAATCTTTTTTAAAAAGAATACATTATCATCTCTGGAATAAAAAGGAATGGGAAGGTAGAATTTCAGGAGGTGAGCTTCACCTATCCTGTATTTATTAATAACATGCATGGACTTTCCTTCCAAAAGATGTTGGGACTCTAATATTAAAATAATTGATATTTTAAGAAATGTTGATTTTTAGAGTTGCTTGAATGTTCAAGTTCAAGAATTCATTTTTATTTCAGAAGTATAATTTTATAAATTATAATTGCATCACGTGTTCCCTACAGAGCAGTATATGGAAAATCCAAAAAGGAGACTACGACCTTCTGACTGTCCAGGGTATGGCAGTATCAGTTCCCAGTTCCCAGGATAATACGACATTCGCAATTGTGATTTCATCAAATTGGGAAAACCCAAGATGTAGATGGGTTATATTCAAGTGTAGAGGAAGGGAAATTTTTGTTTCTCTTAATGAATAAATGTGTTTCCTTTTATTAGATGAGAATTTTAAAATAGTTTTCCTCTTTTTGCCTTGGCTATGTGGAGCAAAGAGCTAATTTGGGGGATGGTCTCAATGATTGTCTGTAGTTTAGGCTTTATAGTTCAGTGTTTTCCGGGTTTTTCAATCCAGGTCTTGGTTCTTTTATTTCGTTTTAATGAATCAACTGGATTTCTGATTTTTTTCATAAACTTCCTCATAGTTTTTAAATAGGTGGAGAATAAAAGATAAATAAATGGAAGGAGAGATGAAAACAACCCTTTGACTGGCTGGCTAAAATAGAAAGGCATAGTAAACTATTTTATCAGTTACCTATCCCAAGGTAGACACCTGCCTGGCTATATTTTACCTGAATTAGCTGCTTTTCTGCTGTCTGTATGCAAGCTCTGTGTTCTCTCATCTGCGACTTGCCTGGACCTGGCCCGCTGGTCGTCACTTTCTGAAGTTAACATTCTGATACGTTTCTTGGACAGCCTCTGTTGGAGAAGTGCTGTGTAACACGTCTGCCCTTTACATGGTGTCGGAAGGAAAGTCGGCTGAGCCTGAGTGGGCAGGTTACCCACTGCTAGGGTAAGTACTGCTAGGGGAGAGCCCAGGCCCAGGGCTTCAAGGCAGGGAGGGGTCCCTGCAGAGCTTGCCCTGGAGGTTGAGCCTGAGTGATGCTGCCTTCCTCTGAGAAGGTCATCCATCGCAGTGGGCGTGCCTGCGTATCCTCACACTTGAGTGTAACGTCCAGCTTTTGCTAGTGTCCTAGCCCCGGCGTGTCTGTCTTGTGTTTTAGGCTGGTTGCTGGGAAGTGTTTCCTGTGTGAGATTTTAGAGTGTGATGTTTGAGGGGTGCAGTGGAGACACTCTGACAATGTTTAAAGGAAGAGAAATGAGCTCCTTGGGCTGGGGGCTGAGGGAGAGCACCCTGACATCCAGGGTGAATGCAACCCCGTTCTCTCCAGCCCCTCGTCCCTCTCCTTCTCTCTCTCTCTCTGTCTCTCTGTCTCTCTCTCTCTCTCTCTCTCTCTCTCTCTCTCTCTCTCTATCTCTCTCTCTCATTTCGCACCACGCTGGTGTCAAACTGATGTCAACAAGGTCCAGAAGCTCGCCAGCAAGACTTTCTGGTACAGTCTCAGCACAACCCTAGGTAGTTTATACTGGGATTAAAGAAGTGAAAGGATCGTATTAAAATGAGCTCTTAGCTTTTCTGCCCCCCTTTCATATATTAGTCATTCTGGAAAATCAAATGTCAGGTCAAATATGATGAAAGTTCAAAATCTGTTTCCATGATTAATTTTAATATGCCCTTGAGAAAAGCAGATTCCTTTCCTTCCTAAAAGTAGACAGCTTTGCTTCCCAGGCATGTCTCTCTTTATTTTCAGGGAACACACAGAGATGACAAAAATATTGGGAGCAGAGACTAATTTTTAGCAAATAGGAGGAAGTTTCAGAGGATTTATAAAGATATAAACACAGCAGAGAGCAATGAAGCCAATTCTACAGTTCAAGTACTGGGGGATTTTTTAGCCCAACATTGTTCTTTTTGAGGATCTATAGCCGTATGTGATAATTCCTGTTACTCAAAATTCAGTAGGCAGTCTAGCATATTTGACATCACTTGGGAACTTTTCAGAAAAGTCTTGGATGCCATAGATTAATATTAATTTGAAGGCGATCACGTTAACTTTTAAGTTAATATTTAGATAAACCAAATTTTCTTTGCTTCGGCGTATTGTTCCAATGAGTTCTTATTATCAGTAATAATTCAGCTTTACCAACTCATATTTCCTTGGCAATGCCTACGACAGGATCTTGGTTCGTCTTCAACATGCCCTTAAGCTTTTCCTGGAATCCTCAGGATGTCACCCGCATGCTACCTGAGGAGCAGATTCCCCTCTCCTGCTGTTACCGGTTGTTGTTGCCTGTTGCTTACTGCCACGGGAGCCCCGTGTCCCCTCCCAGGGGCAGATACATGCAAGGGCCATGTTTCCTGCAGTATTCACCACATCAGGACTCCCCTGGGTCATGAGCAGAAATGGGGAGGGTGCCACCTCCTCCAATCTCTGTTGAATGTTGTCCCTGGGCCTATGGAGTCTTGTGTATACCGTAATAGCATCCCTAGCCCCACTCTCCACAGATCCAAGGTATCTTAAAGGCTATAGTTTTGACTGACACCTCGTGTCCTCACTATTTCACACTTTCACCACCAGGCACATTGGCACCAAAACCTCTCCACAAGCTACTTTCTCCCTGAAAATCACCTCATGCAGAATAATCAATGCCTGTGGGTCACCATTGATTCTGGTCCATCACATACTGTACTCTCAGAGTTTGAATTCCAGTTCAGGCTCAGCTGGAACCCCAGCTCTGAGCAGCAATGGTATGGCGTAGCTGGTTGAAACATCAACCACCACCACCACCACCACCAACCACATCAACAGCCAATGCATGCTTTTCTTTACTGATAAAATCCAGCCACCTGAAGAAGTATTTTCCTAGATCATGGGAGATGTTCTTTGAGCTATCTGCTGAGATTACAGCAAGGAAATATAATTTAATTTTGAAAATTACATTTTAGGATGGGCATGGATAAAGTAGGAAGGGGCCATCATAAGCAAGAAGGATGTTGAGGTGTCTGGAAAGCATTTACACAGAGTACAAAGAAGTAGAGAGGTTTGACTTGGAAAATGAAGGCCAGGTAACGTCTTTAAATATTTAAAACAACTGTCATGTGGCCAGGTAAAGGTCTCTTGTTCTGGATTATTCTGGTGTCCAGATTAAAATCGGTGGGAGGAAATTACAGACCGACAGATTCTAAACCACAAATCCATGAACAAGGAGTCAACACCCTGGGAGGCTGAGTCCTCTACCGCTCCTGTATCTAAGCAGAGAGGAATGTGTTCCCATCAGAGCACTTTGGGGGAAATTATTGGGGCAAGGGGAAAATCAACCCAGATAGTGTTGTCTCTTAAAAAGTAAAGGCTGGAAGTAGTCTGAGAGATGATCATCCGAGTTTAGGAGACTAACCTGGAGTAAGGGTTTGATTTGCCCCAGGCCACACTAATTACTGGCAGAGGGGAACTAGAGCCTGCATTTCTGACTCCTGCCTCAGGATGCTTTTCACCTCCTGCCATTCTTCCCTCTGGCATCCCATACAAATCTCCGCTCTTTTAATGCTACACCTCCCCAAGAGGATTAGGTGAGTGAATGGGAAAATAGAGGAAAATATAGTAGAACTTGCATGACTTACTCACTGGAAACTGTTATGAAGTCGTTTAATGCTGTCAAGGTTGAACTGTCTACCTAGAGTCTTTCCACCAGCCAATCGAATCCTTTCATTTCTACAAATAGATATATCTTTTTCAGAATATAGAATTTAAAGCTATTCTCCACTTACATATTGACTCATGCAATAGCCATTTCAACTGAATATTTATTTCTTAGTACATCTATTAATACTTAGGCTTTGAGTCAAATGGAATGAAACAATGAGCATTGAGAGGTCATATTTACTTAATTGAAAGAGCAGAGATACTCATGAAAAAGAAAAAGAAATTCCTTCAGATGAATTACGAGAACAAACTGTTCTAAAGGACATACTTACTTATACTCAGAGATTGTGCACTTACTGAATTGATTGTAGATCTTTGAGTCCTTTGGGACTCAAAGTCAGTTCCATTCATGGCCCAAGATTGAGCTTGCTGACACTTTACTCTCTGGTCCAACAGGCCAATCGTTGCAGTGTCAACTTCTCCATTTGTGAAACAGAGGACAGCACTGTCCCTCTCTGGCACCTCCAGGTCTGCTGGAGGAGGCACGTGCAAGAGGTGCAAGAATTAAGATATGAAGTACCACTGTCACACCCATCAACTTTTAGCAAAAAGCTTAGGCTACAGAAGTAATCAAATGCAATTATGGCTGGGAGAAGGGAGTGGGGAAGAAAATTTAAAGCATTTTTAACAACTAGAAACTTCAAATCCATTTCATTAATCATAATATTAATAGAATGCTGAACTCCATCCCTTACCTCTTCCTGTTTCTTCTCCTTTCTCTTTTTCCTTTCCCTCCTTCTTACTTCTCCCTCCATCTATTTTTTTTTATATCACCACTTCCTCCTTTCTTTCTTTCTGGTCCCTTCCCCATGTCCTTTGCTCATCTAAAAATATGAAGGTGCAGTTTAACAATGTAGACACAGGGAAAGGTAAGATACATGAGCAAAGTCAACCATCTTTGTTTGTTTTGTGCTTTCATTAAAAACCATCTATAGCGTGCAAGTCACCATGTTAGACATTACAGAGAAAGCAGAAAGGTGAACAAATATAGCCTGTGCCCCACAGGTGTTTATAGTCTAATGGGGGAAAAACAGCCACTTGTGAGACACTGCTTAGTGCCTGAAGAGAGGGAATATAACATGTGATGGGAGAAGGGGGGCATTCAGGAGTGCAATGGAGTTTGTAGAATTAGATTCACGGAGTGATGAGTAGACAGCAGTTCATTTATTCATCACTCATACAACAAGTGTTTTTTGTGTGTCTTTCTCTGTGTGCCAATTATCGTGCTCAGAACTGGGGGTATGACAGTGAACAAAGACACTGTGATCCCACCTTCACGGCACTCTCAGTCCAGTGTGGGACACAGACTTTAAGCAAATAAACACACATGCTCATATGTAAATAACAAAGGAAAGTACAGGATCTCCAGAGACAGGAATAACTCGATTGGAAGTGGGGCATAACAGAGTGCTCTGAGATCTTAGAGATGAACATGAGGCGGTGTAGGGGAGAGTGAGGAAAGTTCTCCAGGCAGTAGTAACAGCATGAATCAAACAGAGTCCTGGGGCAGTTTCCTGGTACTTCAAGAAACCAAAGGTAGGCCTTGGTGGCCTAACCTCAGTAGGCAGAAGGGAGAATGATAAGATATAAGGTCTGGGAGCTGGCAGAGGCTGGATGAAATGGGGCCTTTTAAGTCACAGTAAGGATTTTGGATTTTATTCTAAGTGCAGCTGGAAATGGTTGAAAAATTTGAGTAGGGGAGTGACATAACCCAATTCATACTGTAAGAAGTAGCCTCTGACTACCACTGAAAGACTAAACTAGATGGAACAAGAGTGGGCACAAGAGTCCAGGTGACAGTGGCTGGTCGGGTCTGGCTGGTGGCAGTGTTAGAGTCTATGTCAGGATTAGAGAACAAGGTGACTTTTCAATTAGTATCCATTTTCTCCAGCCAAGATGAATTTTTGGTTCTTCTCTTCCCACTTAGTGAGTTTTGAAGAATCTGTAATTTAATTGCCAGTAATTTTCTCTGTTACCATTTTATGTTCAATCAATATCACTGTCAAACCACTCAAATGTCATTTGTCCTGGTTCTTTTCAACTCCTGGGTTTCCCTGGGCTCTGTCCTACCCATGTCCTTCCTTTCCCTGTCCTTTCTCCTCTGCGAGGGAGTCTGAAAGGAGGCAGTTCCTGGGAACCTGTCGAAGGGGAAGGGAAAGACTGTGGGGAAGGGAGCCAAAGTAGGGGGCTGGGGGCCCAGAGAAACTTTGCTGACTCCTTCCAGTTTTTGCCAAAACTTTTTCTTATTTAAGACATCTATGATTAGAAAAAGAGAAGCTGTGGGCAGATGTCCTCTCACATCCTGCCTCACATGCCCTGCCACAGTAGAAATGATGACCACAGGCCCGTGTAAGCAGAATTGGCCCCCAAGGCCAGCATCATAGTGATTCCTTTGGGGAAAAGCTCCACCAAATTGGAGTCGTTATTGAGAATTTAACCGATGCCTGAAAATCCGAGTGCTGCAAGGGGGCCAGGCATGACACTTGGTACCCTTAAGGAGGGTTTGGAGCAGACCTCGTATATCTGTTGGATCTCTGGGCTTAAGCAGTGAGCGTTCCTCAGAGAAATCAGGTAAATTTCCTGAGAAGGACAACACATGAATGTATTGGCCCTTTGACTCCAAAGCCTTTATTAAATTAGAGAACAGGAGAACTGTTCAGCATTTTCTAGGTGGTTATATGAGGCAATAAAAACTCCAGTTGGACTTTGTCCTAAGGGATTGTAATTTGAGGTTCCTTTCTTAGGTATGATTTATAAGCCTCTGGAGAGAACTGTGGTATAATAAAAAATATATTTGATCTTTGTTCTCTATTTCTCGCTCAGAGTTCCCTAAACCCTGGGAATCTCCTGAGTGATAAGAGTGTATCTTGTTATTCATAATGAGCCCCTTTCAACCACACCCGAGTTTATGCTAATGAAGTGGCCCTTGGTGGGCCCCTGGATGGCTTCAGGATGGGGGCTGGTGGCCAGAAAGACCAAGCTGGTGATTAAAAATTTGGAGCTTTCAGCACTCCCTCCTCCAGGAAGGGGAGAGGTGTTAGAGATTGAGTCCAATTACCAATGACCGGTGATTTAATCAATCATGCCCACCTTAAAAAAAAAACTCCATAAAAACCCCTGGTATCAGGGATTCTAATTCGGTAGGCTTGGGCTGGGGCATGGAATCTGTATTGAAACAACCCTCTAAGAAATTTGGATGAGTAACCATATCTAGGAGCTACTTTTCTGGAAAACCTACTTTTCACAACTCAAGTTAATCCAAGTCACCAACTAGTTTTGTTAACAATTTGCTTTTGTTATCTAGGGGACATCATCCCTCCCTTCCTTTCAGACTGTGAGGTTCTAGAGGAGCTTACACCACCTCTGGCTACAGAAATAGCCCATAACCCATAGTGGCCAATCAATAGAGTCCATCCTTTTTGAAAAAGTGATTGTTTCGAGAATGGTCACATGAAGCCAGTTGGTTCAGTAAAACCAATCCCTGGATTTTCACCAGACGTTGCAAAGGAAATTTTCTCTTTCTGCTGAGATTGCTAGTCTGGATGGATGTAAATCAGCACCTGCTCGTGGCTATCTTGCCTCTGTGAAGGTCATACTGCCTGAGAATGGAGCCAGAACAAGGAAATTGTAGGGTATGGGGTGCACGGAGAGAGAGAGAGAGAGAGAGAGAGAGAGAAAGAGTGAGTCAGACACTGGTGACATCAATCAATGCCATGCCTAAAGCTAGATCACTACCAGAACTTTCTGTCATAGGTACCAATAAATCCTCCCCTTTTTTTCCTTCTATTTAGCCAGTTCAAGTTGGGTTTCTGTCACTTAAACCAAATTGCTCTTCCACTCTAGTTCCAGATGGCCTGGGAAGAACATGAACAAAGCTCCTAAATCTCTCTGCCTGAAATGATCTGGGGTCAGGAGATTGGGTCTGAGTCTTGGTGCCACCATCATTTACTACTAATGATCAGGAACAAGCCCTATAATCCCCTGTAAAGTGTGGATAAAAATACCTCCCCTCCATGTGTCACAGGGTTATTGTGACAGCTGAACGAGACGGAGGATGTACATTTGCTATCTTAGCGGTATGCACGTGTTGAAATGAAAACGTGGGGCAGAAGAGAAAAGCAGTGATGACATTTGGTGTCTGCTCTGTGCCAGGCACAGTGCCAGGCCCTCTGCATATGTAATCATATTTCATCTCTACAACAGCGCTGTGAGGCGGGTTGCAGTGATGGTTCACATCCACATATGCAGCACTTGGTGTATCGCCCAGTTTGGAGAAGTTGCTGTATCAATATTAATTTCCTGTTGTAACTGTGCCACCAGGTTAGTGACTTAGAATAAATAATATCTCTAGTCTTCAGGTTTCTTCAACTGTAATATGGGGGCTTGAACTGAATGGTATTTAATGCACAATCTAGACTTAATTGTTTAAGACAAAATTTTTGCACGTGGGACTTGGAAAAAGGGTTCTGTGATGAGAAAAGTTTGGGATATGCTGGGATCAAAGTCAAACAAGGTCTTGTCCAACGTCACATAGCAAATCTGTAGCTGACCTGGGTACGATTGGATGTTCCATGTCTTAACAGGGGTTTGGGTTACACAGGTGCATGCGTTTGTCCCAACAAGGCACCTTATTAGCAGACTTAGTATTTGTGCATTTCATAGCATGTAAATTTACCTCAAAAGGAAAGATCTATAAACAAATTTTGAGATCTAGTTAATGATATGTGTGCTGGTGTATTTAGGGGGAAGCATACTGACGCCTGTAATTTACTTCAAAATGCACCACAATTAGGATGGAGTAATGGGTGGGTAGAAAGATAGACAGATGGACAGATGTGATAAAGCACATCTGGTAAAATGATAATGATAGAATTGAGGTGGGGTCATGCCAGCGTGCCCTGGTAAGTGCTTTCGATCACGCTGTATGTTTGAGATTTTTCACAATGAAATGTTAGAAAAAAATAACCTGTAGCCAAGCCTGGGTTTCTGCCCAGAGCTCTCTGTCTCTCCAATCCTCCCAGGGCACCTGCTTCCCTCTGGGCCCCTGTGAGAAGACACAGTGCCTAAGGCTGTCCGCGCTCCTTCGCTGCGGGCCTCTGAACTGAAACGGGCACACTTTATGTGGTGATTCCCCTCCTAGGCAAAAAAGGCTCACCCTCTCTCCTAACAAGGGAAGCAAAATTCCCTCAAGTTCACGCCCCTCACTTTCATGAGAGCCAGAGCACTGTTAGGCCACAGCAAGCAGTTCTGGAACAGCCCTTCGCTTCAGCTGTCATGGCCTCTGTTCCCAGCTGCTCCCTGGGCCATGGCAGCTCCCCTCCTCGATCCGTCATTTTATCACCCTTGCCCCTCGCTCAGCCTCTTGCTCTCCTCCCAGCATGTCTTCTGGGCCCCGCAAGGCCTACAGACATCTGAGATTCCTGCTTTGCCTTCCCTCTCTTAATCTCATCTGAGACAAGTCCAGGGTTTGAGCAGACGTCTGTAATTATGGTTTTAGTATGCTTAGTAAATTAATCAGGCACCTCAGATCTGCTCCTGCTGTGTCTTGAATTCTGCTTTCAGTCCATTTGTGCATAATAATAACTCCTGTCATTGCATACGCTTTTCTTAAGTCTAAGCACTTCCCATCTCTACTCATCGCTCCACGTACATTTTCGCAAGATAAACTGGCAAACATTATTCCCCTTTCACAGATGGGGAATCTAGGAGGAGTTGCAAATTAGCATTTATTGAGTTCCTCCTGTGTGCACTCCCTGGGCCATGTGCTTGTACATATACCGTCCCGCTTGCAAGCCACAAGCTCCTGGTGAGGTGCCTATTGGATGGGCACCACTTTTGCAAACGAGGAAACTGAGACCCAGAGAGAATGTTTTCTGAGCTACAACAACCAGATGGCAACTGCCACCAGAAGTGCAGTGCCACAGAATGTCAGAGCAGGAGGAATATTAGTGGCTTTATTTTTCAGTATATTTTCCAATTGAGGCTACTGAGGCCTAGAGCGTTGAAGTGAGCTGTTTAGAAGGAAAGCTAGAATTAGAACTCAGGTCTACATTTTCTGGCTTGGCCCAATTTAGCAAATGAGAAACTCCACATAGCTCCAAACATATGGGGAAAATAGGAGTGTTTCACACCCTTAGGGTATCTTTTTGCTACTTGGGGCTGGCTGTGCAGTTTTTAAATCCAGTGCTGGATTGTCTTGAAAACTTAGCCACTCACAGCCTGTGAGGCCCTCGTGCAGCCCAGACATAATCGATGTTCCTTGGGCACTACTTACTTATCTCATGAGCCAGGAGGCTTGCAAAGCGGGAGCAACGTCAGCAGTTGCAGTATAAACACCGGAATGGGCAGTGAATGGAAAAAACATGGCAGGTGCACCCCAGACAGCTGGGCACCTGGGCCTGTTGCTTTATAGCTCCCACAGTCCTCATCCTGGTTCAGTTTGATTGAGTTCGAGGGTGAATGGAGGAGAGGGGTGCAAAGCTGGATTTTTTTCATTGACCTGATTTGCATCACTGCCACGCCAATAGCGCAAGCTTGCTTATCAGATAGCCTTTGGATATGGCCTTACAAACTGTCCTGTGGACAAGTGGCTCATAAGTCTGAATGGCATGTGACAAAGGGGCTCCAAGTCAGGGTAGACTTTAACGTCATCTGGATTGCTCATTAGCAGAGGACTCACCTCTGGCTGGAAGTGTGACTGGGAAAAGGTGATATTGATCCTGCCGTAGTACAGTCTGGATTGGACACGCGGTGTCCCGTACATGCCGTTACGTAAGACTGAATAAGCCAGATTTTGGTACATGTACCACTTCCAGACTCTTGATGTCTAACAGTTGTTGAGTCTCATGGGGCTGGATCCGTCCCTGGGTGTTGCGGGTGGGATTTCCCTGAAAAGAGTGGATATTCTCACTGTCAGTCTTCTTGGAGCCGATTATTCCTCCACAAGGTGACCTTGTATCTTGGGGCTATTTGGGCCCCAATTATTAATAATTATTAATAATTACACTGAGACATCAAGTATAAACCAGGACTGACGGTCATCCCTCCTTGGGACACTCTGAGGTGAGATGAGAGAAAATGCTGCCTCCCTGGGCTCTGTCACAATGGGCCCTGGGAGGGAGAGGGACATAGGGACTCTGAGGGTGGGTCTGGGTCTTGGCACTTACTAGAAACCATTACCCAAATTGTACTTCCGATCCGATCCGTTATCTCAGAGTTCTATATGCACGTTCCTTAACTGTTACCGCCTAGATACTTGTTGTGTGTGGAAAATGCAGGGAAGGGCCTTGCCAGGCATAGAAGAGTGCAGAGGCCTTAACCCCAGCAGTCAGTGGGACAGGGGCAGCAAGACGACAGCAGCACCAGACAAGGCAGAGCCCAGGGGCCAGGTGAGGAGAGGGGAAGGGCACAGCAGGGGCCTTGGCCGGCTTGCAAAGGGCCCCCATCCCTCTCTGAATGCATCCCTGTTCCAAGGTCACCTGCACTTTTTCCTGAGTGACCTTAACAGCGGATTTACGTTGCAATCACAAGCAAAAATGCTTTTAGTTTCTGTGGCTAGTCTGTTGCTTTGTGCGGTTTCACACCTTTGAGAAGATAATGGATATCTTTGGGAAGGAGTCCGAGCTCCAGGGTCCCTAGCCCTCTGCACATGCCTGCAGAATGGCATTTGAGTTTTAAATTGTAATTGCTGTTGGCTTAGCTGTCTCTCCCACTCCCTCTGCTAATAGCAACTTGAGGTTGTTACGGCCCCACTGTCCGATGCAAACCCGGCAAAAAGTCGAGCATCCAGGGCGTCTGAATAAATGATGGGGAGAGATGGAAATGAGTTGGAGGTGGGATATAGAGAGGTCAAGATATACACTCCATGCTTCTCGAGTTCTCAAATATCCACGTGGGTTTTCCAAGATAATGGAAAACTCTCTATATTTTTTTATTGCTTTCAATTTGATTTTGTTAATCTATTTTACACCCCATAAAGGAAATAAAAAGGATCTTACTATTACGGCATAAAAACAGTAGGAGTAAGCAGGATTTATCTTTAATTAATTAATTTAATTAATTAAATGTGTTCAGAAATATTTCTCAATACATCTTTTTCTTTTCGGGCCTTACAACTGACAATATATAGGGATGCTATTTTTCTCATCTTCATTTTTCTCTACAGTATAGGAGTCAACTAAGAAATTGCCACTATTGCCTTGGAGTTATTTTGTATCAAAGTCTAGGGCTACTTCCTTCCTTTCATTTGGCTTGCATGCAGTTTTTCCTCAGAAAATTTTCCAGATTGAACTCAGAGTGTTAGGAAAAATTTACATCATTTATCTAGTTATTTTTCCTGCACATTATGATCATTCCATAAATGTTACTTAAATAGAACACTTCCTATTTACAAAGGCTGAATAAAGTTTTTTTTTTAAAATAAAGATCAAAGAAGCTTTAGCAGATATAAATATATGCAGGTTTTATGTATGCATGTGGTTTTTATAAGTTCCCTGGTAAGTAATAGATGGATAGATTTAAAGGTTAAGATTAAAATTTGAAGGCCAGCACAGTGGCTCATGCCTGTAATCCTAGCACTCTGGGAGGCTGAGGAAGAAGAACACCTGAGCCCAGGAGTTTGAGGTTGCAGTGAGCTGTGATGACGCCAACTGCCCTCTTGCCAGGGTGACAGAGACTGTCTCAAAAAAAGAAAAAAAAATTAAAATTGAAATTTTACTTTGAAATATTTAAACTTTTTCTTTTTAACAGTTTTTTATTTGAAAAATATGAAAAAAGATGAAATGGAGGTAATAATCATCCGAAACTTTCCCACATTTTTGAGAAATATAATCTCTGGCATCAACACCACCACCATCAAAATCTAGTGACTGTTACTAACAGTTCAGTGCATGTTCCAGGCTTGGTTCATTGCTCTCGATTACACTCCTATTCCCATGCACACACACTCTCTCTCTCTCTCTCTCTCTCTCATATACACAGATGCACTCACACATATATTTTTGTTTAATAAAATGAAATTGTGCTAATTATACTGTGCTCCTGTTTTCTTTTTTCACCTAAAAGCATTTTATGGACCTATTTCAAAGTCAGTACATACAGATAATTTCTCATTCTCTTTTTAAAATTTTGTTTTTTGTATTTCACTTTTTAATCGGACTGAAATTTGTTTCTGTGTATGGTGTGAGACAGGGATCGACATTGATTTTTCTAAATGAATTGCCGGGTGTCTCAGTCCCAGTCATGAAATAACTCTCTTTCCCTGATGATTTAAAATGCTGCCTTTATCATGAACTGAATCCCCATATGAATGTGAACCTATTTCTGGACTTTTATTCTGTTTCATTGATCTAATATCAATATGTCTATTGATATTATTTCTGGACAATTAATATTTAACTTACATAATTTATAATGTGTTTTGAAATCTACTTGTCTATTCCTGTAGAAAGTGATTTCAGTTTTAATTTCCATTTTAATTTTTATATCTGGTAGGGAAAGTTCCCCTTCATTGCTTCTATTTTCTGGTTTGTTTTGATTTCATTTTTCCATTTTAATTTTAACACAGTAGTACATGTACATAAGTTACAAACTAAAACAAGAAGGCTTGTGATTACAAACAACAATTGTCCTGCTACTCTTCAGCCCTTAGCTCCTTCTCCTCAGAGGTAATCACTTTCATTCTTTTAGCTCAACGGTCCCCAACCTTTTTAGCACCAGGAACTCTTTCCATGGAAGACAATTTTTCCACGGACTGGGGGAAGGTGGGTGGTTTCAGGATGATTCAAGCACATTACATTTATTGTGCACTTTATTTCTATTGCTATTACATCATAATATATAATGAAATAATTATACAACTCACCATAGGTTGGGGATGCCTGTTTTAGCTGATCTCTCTGGCATTTACCTCTACATTTCTAAATAATATGATTACACCACTAATTCTTGATTATGTCTTTCAAACATCATTCATTGACTTATATTTTAGTTGATAAGTCTTCCTCTCCTACATTTCACTCCACTCCCTCTACTGCTTAACAGAGTATATCACAAGTTTTGGTTAAATCAGTAATTAGTGTTTACATGGAGATTGGGTAAACATCTTTAAATTGCAGAATCAATTAGTGTAGTATGATTGCATTTCCTTTCTTGTATAAAAGAAAATCTTTCATGGGGTTTTTTGGAGTAATTGCTTTTATTTTCCCTGTGTAATTTTTTATAAACTAATATCTAAATGTTTCTAACTATTCCATCAGAAGTACCATATACCTGTCAGCAGATACTTTTCCTCA
Organism: Avahi laniger; assembly: GCA_963575035.1. Classification (NCBI taxonomy): domain Eukaryota; kingdom Metazoa; phylum Chordata; class Mammalia; order Primates; family Indriidae; genus Avahi; species Avahi laniger. Next base: position 8,921 of record CAUYSK010022285.1, on the reverse strand, counting down.
TGCTCAGAGGCATCAGGTGTTTATTAATTCCCTCCAACCTCCTGTTTCCTCAAACCTATGTCTTTTTCTTTCTTAATTTACTTTCTCATTTTTGTTGGAGCATATTTTCTAATTGCTGTCAACATTTCTCTTTTTTATGTTTTAGATATGTTAAACAGCCTGTATTTGGGATTTGTTTATTAGAATTTTTTTTTTGTTTTGATCCAGATGGGTAATCTTAGTCTTCTAACTGCAACAATTAGTCTGTTTACATTTAATGTAATCACTGTACACATATTTAAATCTACCATTTTATTTTGTACTTTCCATCATGCCTGCAATTCTATTTTCTCTCTCTTTCTTTGTCTTCATTTTGATTAGTTGATTTTACTAATTTGAAATTTTTTTCTCCTCTTCTATTTTGGAAGTTGCATACTTTGTTTTTATTTTCTTGCTGGTTATCCTAGAAATTACAATACACATGACTTGACTTATCAAATGTTAATTAATGCCTTTATCCTCCTCTTAACACAAATACTTTAATATTACTTACCACTTTCCCAAATTCCATGCATTATTACTATTTAAATTCTATATATATTTAAAATAAAACAAAACGTAAGTTATTCTACATAGTCAATATTCATTTTGATTTATTCACATATATGTCATTTTTCTTATTTTCCTTTTTCCCCTCGACTCTCCCTTTTACCTGTGATCATTTTCCTTATGTCTGATGTATTACATTCTCTAGGAAATCCTTTAATACAGATCTACAGAAAGCAAATTTTCTAACTTTTTACTTGTCCAATAATGTCATTATGTTGTTTTAACTTTTGAGGTATTTTTTTGCTGCATATAGAATTCTAGGCAGGCAGTTATTTTCTTTTAGTGTATTGAAGATATTCCCCTGTTTTGTTTTTTTCTTTTTTTTTTTTAAATACTGAGAAGTTAGTTGCCACTCTGTCATGCATTTGAGAGTAATCTTTTTTTTCTAACTTATGATTTTCTCTTTCCTTTTCTTGTAAACCAAAATGTAAATTTCTTTATATTTATCCTATTAGGAATTTATTGGACTCCTGAATTTGTGACTTGCTATAATTAATCAATTTTGGAAAATTCTTAGTAATATTGCCTATACCCTATTTTCTGTACTTTCCTCATGGGTCTTATTGGAGACATATGTCTCCAGGGTATAATATACATATGTTAGATTTTTCATTCTATGTTAATTGTTGATAAATTATGGCTTGTGGGGGAGTCACCTATTTTTGTAAATAAATTTTTGAATATAGTCATGATTATTTAGTTCCCTGTTGTCTGTGGCTTTTTTTTTTTTGGAGCTACAGTGGCAGAATTAAGTAGTTACAACAGAGACAGTATGGCCTAATATTTCAGGCATAATCTGAAATACTGATTGGTCATTCAAACGAAAGTTTACTAATCTATACTCTGTTTTTTATTATTTCTTCTGTTTTCTTCTTCATGCTTTTGGTCTTTCTGGATACTTTCTCCAGACTTATATTCCAGTTTCTTAGCCTAATTTTTGGCTATATTTGTTCTACTGTTAAACCTGTCTGTTAACTTTGTAATTATGGTTGCTGTATTTTTTTAGTTCTAGAATTTCTACTCAGTTCTTTTCAAATCAAAGTCACTTTTTGTAGTTTCCACTTCTCAGTTGAAATGTTCAAGGTTTTCTTTTTATCTTTGAAGGCAGGAAACATGATTTTGGAGTTTGTGCCCAATACTTTCACTGTCTGGAATCTTTGTGGGTTTGTTTCTGTTGTCTTTTTTTATCCCTTGGTTCTCACTCATAGATACTTTATGCTGGACATTGTTTTGAAATTTTATTTGTAGAAATAATTTAAGCCTAGATTCAAAACATCTACCTCCACAGAGAATCTTAATTTGTTTCTGACACTTTAGGACCACCTTAACTAAAGTTTCAGACTTGAGATTCCCTGAATCATCCCTGTGAGGACAGTGTTACTTTCAATCTATTCTTTCTCTGATTTGAATCACCTGGGAAACTTTAACATTTACTGATGCTTCTGTCCAACTGCCAGAGATTATGATTTGGTTGGTCTATGGTGTGGCCCAGACTTTGGAATTTTTAAAAGTAATTCTAATGTGCAGACAAGTTTGCAAAGCTCTGCTCTAAGAGTAAAGCCCTTCAGGACCTCAACTTAATGTGTGGGTATTTCTCAGAATCTCCACTTGGCAGGTCCTTTTATCCGTTTTGTCCAATGAGGCTGCCAAATGCCGCAGCTCCATATTACAGCTGTTTCTTCCTGATCAGGGCAAAAACATCTTTGCGTACTTGCTTCTTTCTTGCCTCTCATATTCTCCTAAGTTTTTGGCATTGTAATTCTTCACTAACTTATTTACTTTTTAATGCTTTTAAGAAAAAGTAAATATATAATATATATGTTTAATCTTCTGCATCCCTAAATATATATATTTCATACAGCTGTTGTTTTAGTTGGCCTCAATAGGAAAATTAGCCTAGCCTTCCATTAAAATAATTGAAAGTCCTCTAGTTGCTTTTAAAAAAGGGAATAGGGATAGTTTTAGACTTCTTACTTATCTGAAAATGCCTTTATTTTACCCAGTCTCTGTAGTCATAGTTTGGCTGGGATTTGAAGTCTAGGGCGAAACTTGACTTTCCTTCAAATATTTGAAGGCACGGTCTCGCTGATCTGCTGTAACACTCCTTGTAGCTATTGAATCATCCTACTCTCTCCTGATGCCCATTGCCTTGTAAATGACTTTCCTCCTCTCTTTGGGAGCCATTAGGATCTTTTCTTTTCTTCCTGGAATTTTGACATCCCACAGTTATGTACTTTGGTATAGGCTAGGCCTTAATTCATTTATTTTGGGAGGCATAAAAGGGACACTTTCAATCTGGAGATTTTTGTCTTTACAGCCGGGAAATTATATTGTCATATTACTTTTATGCTTTTCTACTCTCCATTTTCTCTCCTTTTTTTTAAACAAATCATTTTGATTGAATGTTGGCCTTCTTGGATTCATCCTCTACATTACTCATCTTTTCTTTCCTAACTTTTAGTGTGATTTCTTTTTGTGCTAGCTCTTAGAAGATTTCTTCAACTTTATTCTTCAACCCTTCTATTGAATGTTGTATTTTGATTAAATTTTTTCTTTGATTTACTTTTTAACATAATTTCTGTTTCTAGGTGTAAGAATACAATGTCTTCATTTATTTCCCTAAGGATTGTAGATTTAAAAATCTTATATCCTCTTCTATTATTTGTTTTCTCCAGATTTCTCTCTCTTTTTTTCCTTTCTTCTTGTATTAGTCTTTCTCTGTCATGCTAGAGGATTTCCTTAGCCATCTGGGGAGCCTTGGCACTCTGTTCATATTTAAGAGTGAGCCTTTAAAAGATTGTTCAGAGGCCCTGAGTGTGTGGGAAGAACTTGTTGACCTGTGGGCTCCATTTAGGGGTGATAGAACAGGGAGTTCATAAATGCAAATCAATCAATCCTGTAATCTTAGCTGCTTAGGAGACTGAAGCAGGAGAATTGCTTGAGCCCAGGAGTCTGAGGTTACAGTAAGCTATAACTACACCCCTATACTTCAGTCTGGGTGGCAGAGTGAGACCCTCTCTCTAAAAAAAATAATAATAAATTAAAAAAATGAATCTTCTAGTAATCACCATTTACTCTCTGCCTCCGTGAGGTCAAGTTTTTTAGCTCCACATGTGAATGAGGACATGCAATATTTGTCTTTCTGTGCCTGCCTTATTTCACTTAGCATAATGTCTTCCAGTTTCATCCATGTTGCTGCAAATGACAGAATTTCATCCTTTTTTGTGGCCAAATAGTATTCCATTGTGTATACATACCACATTTTCTTTATCTATTGATCTGTTGATGAACACAGGTTGACTCCATATCTTGGTTGTTGTGCATAGTGCTGTAATAAATATGGCAGTGCAGATATCTCTTCGATACAATAATTTTCTTTCTTTTGGGTATGTACCAGCAGTGGGATTGCTGCGTCATATGATAGTTCAATTTTTAATTTTTTTTTTTTTTTTTTTTTGAGACAGCATCTCAGTCTCTTGCCTGGACTAGAGTGCTGTGGCGTCAACCTAGCTCACAGCAACCTCAAATTCCTGGGCTCAAGCCATCCTCCTGCTTCAGCCTCCCAGGTAGCTGGGACTACAGGCACGTGCCACCGTGCCCAGCCAATTTTTTCTATTTTTAGTTGTTTGGCTAATTTCTTTCTATTTATAGTAGAGACGGGGTCTCATTCTTGCTCAGGCTGGTCTTGAATTCCTGAGCTCAAGCAATGCTCCTGCCTCGGCCTTGACTTTTAAATTTTTGAGAAACCTTCATACTATTTTCCATAATAGCTGTACTAATTTACATTCCCAACAATGGACAAGAATTCTCTTTGTCTAGATCCTCACTGACACTTACCTTTTGTCTTTTTTATCATGGCCATTCTAACTTGGGTAAGGCGATATCTCACTGTCATTTCAATTTGCATTTCCCTAATAATTAGTGAAGTTGAGCATTTTTTCATGTACATGTTGGCCATTTTTATGTCTTCTTTTGAGAAATGAGTCTGGGAAGGGTAAGGGATAGAAAGGAATGAAGAAAAGTTGGTTAATGGGTACCAAAATACAGTTATATAGAAAAAATAAGTTCTAGTGTTTGACAACACAGTAGGGTGACTATAGTTAATGATTTATTTTATGTTTCAAAGTACATAGAAGAGAATATTTTCCCAACACAAATAAATGATAAATGTTTGAGATGATGGATATCCTAATTATCCTGATAGGATCATTACACATTGTATACATGTATCAAAATATCACATTCACCTCAGACATTTGTACAGTCATTAAGTAAAAAAAAAAAAAGGTATTAAAGACCTCTGGTTAAAAATGGTGAAAATGGCAAAAAAAAAAAAAAAAAGAATGTTATGATATTCTTTATATGCCTGTCAATTAATGTGAGATTCAGATTAACAAACACGCTCAAATTCACAATATGCTGGAGAGTGGCAGATGACAATTTGGGGAAAGGTAAATGCATAGGTCAACTGTTTCTTTTGCAGACTTCCACGTGCCTCTCCTCTGCTGCCTTAGGGTAGCCCTAAGTGTAATCCTTTCCCATTCAAATTATACAGAAAATCACGATTTAATCACCAGTCTGGGAAACTAGTAGCCTGCTTGTGTGAGGTGAGGGAAGGACATGACTACTCCATAAACAAACTTTTAACATTTATTTTTAGCTCCTCACCACAATCCAACCCTTCATTGTACCTGCTGTCTCCAAATCTTGAGCATCTCAGGTTTTTCCACTGGAGGTGAGTTGGCTAATTTATTTGTGGTAACCCCTATCCAGGTGACTTAGATCATTGCTGCTTCTGCCCTGCTAAACCACACGCCTTTCCTCCATCTGGTCCTATCTTTCAAAATTGTGATGAATTCTCCTGTCTGTTTGTCGTCTTCTTTATTTTCTTTGTCTTTTATGGGTTTCTACCTTCTTTTTGACTCGAATAAGACACTTAAATGTCATGATTCTTCAGTTCCTCATCTGTACATGGAAATAATGCTGTCTTTGCCTATGTGACTCAGAGACTTTTTGTGCCTGTATGTAGTCAGATAATATACATGAAAGTGGTTATGAGACAACCCAGAGGACATTATTATCCTTCTCCTTACGATGTCTTTGTCCTCATTCATCTGAGTTTCTAAACAAATGCTGAATTCAAATTGTGCTTCCATCTCCCACCAGAGTGAGCAGTGCCTGCTGCTTCCTGTTGTGAGTGGGTGCATCCCCTTTCCTTTTCGTCTCCTGCCATCTCTTTTACGTTGGGTTCTTCAGGGTGTACATGAGTCACTTCTCCTCTGAATGACTGTGTGATGTTCCCTGCCCCTCCCTTGAATCTCCCATTCACTGGCTGGGTGGATCCTCACTGACCTCTTCTGGGTGGTGACATCCCCCTGCCTCTACCTTCTGAAGGGGGTGTCCCAGCAGCTAAACTGGGACCATTCAACAAGGGGAAGCTGACTTTCCATTCCTGGGGTTCTGATTTCTACCCAATGGGTGCTATCTTGTGAAAGAGATTTCACCAACAAATTAGACCAAACCACCTGTTTTAAATCAAGACAATGATAGTTAACACTTTAAGATTCTAAGAACTTTACCTAAATTAACTTTATTAGTTCTCACAACAACCCTCCATAATCCCATGTCATGGAGGAGAAAACTGAGACTCAGATTAACAAACTCATTCGAGTTCACAATACTGGTGAGTAGCAGAGCTAGAATCTGATCCCGGACAATTTCTTCCCAGGGCCTAGGCTCTTAACCACATTGCTATCCTGTCTCTTAAATCAGCTTTGCTTAACTAGCTAAGAGTAAAAAAAAACTCCCGGAATTTAAAGTGCCTAGCACGGTGCTGGCATTCCTTGATTCTTGGGTGACATAAATAAAAGTCAGTCTGAGGTTCTACCTCCTCTGTCCCCAATGCCCCAGCCAATTGGACACTGATTTCCACCGTGCTTGAGGAGTAGGCTGATGACAGCTTGAACCATATAAAATTGTCAATATTTGGCCATTTTTCACCTGTACAAATGGCAATGTCATATTGTTCCATCTAATATTTGTTGAGTCCCTACCAACTTAGGTGCAAGATTTTGTTTCAGGCATTTTTCTTATGTTATCTTATTTAATCTTCACAACAATACTTTAAAGTATTTTTATCTCCATTTTTCACATGAGGAAAAAGGCTCAAACTAGCTGGTGATCCCCCAGCAATTGTAGCGGTAGAGCCAGGGATCCTGCTCTAAGACCAGTCCCATTCTACCGTATGACCTGCACAGCACAGCTCTGCAGGCTGAGCCCCAGGAGCTGAGTGGAGCTGGAGGTCCTGGAGGGAAACAGGAAGGTCACATTCAAGTGGTAAACTCAAGTTATACTAGTTTGAAGTGAAGCATGAGTCAAAAAGGGAAATAACATGACCTCTGGAAAATAGTCAGCTATGACTCAATCAGCAGCAAAAGTCAGCTTTGGAAAATGGAATCAGACCTATTCAATTTTATTCAATATTGTCTCAACAACCACGGTCCACAAATTTGTGGATGTACTTACTGCAACTGTAAAGAGAAGTTGAAGGGTGATTAGTCTAATTGGAGAATGCTGTTGTGGGAAGCCCAGATAGGAAAGGCCAAATGGGGGGCTTGTGGAACAGCCGGGGACTGTTGGGATTCAAGGTTGAGACGAATACAACTAGGGAACTTAGGGTAGCTTGGGGAAGAGGTGGGCTGGAAAGGTCTTTGGTGACACAACTGGAAAAGAAGGATAATGTGGAGCTCTCCAGAATCTCCGGTGCTGACTGGGCCCTCTGGGGCTTGGGAACCCAGTTTAACCACCTGCGAGCATTTTGGAGTGACTACAGGCTATAAGTTATGGGCTCTGGGCTGGGCAGGGAGGAGAGGGTGTTAAATGGGCATGAACACACTGAGATGTGTTCCAATTAAGTGAAATATTATTCAGGGATAAATGCAAAAATGGTTGAAGTGGTTCATAGGCATTCATTTTAATTCTGTGACTTTTCTCTGTAGGAAACTACTTTCATCTGGTTCTTTTCAATGTGAATTGAGTCATATTCTTTTTATTTGCCACAAGCATTTATTTGCCATAAGTATTTCAAAGCATTGGACGATTCCTGCCTCATTTTCACGGAATTGACTGGGACACCCTTGCTGAGCTGCTGGCTTTCCAAGCCTAGGAGGTGGGCATTAATTCTCAACCCTTGGCACAGAACTATCGAAAGAAAATAAGAGTAAATGTCATTGATCAACAGATTTTTGTTTAAATTCTTTTCTGGGCAACTGCCAGGTATTGGGAAGTACTAAGACTTGCAGACTGCCATCTATGAGCTTATAACCAAGTTGGGAGAAATATGACATATATACAGAGAAACAAGATATTGTTTCACAAATGCCAAATGTATGGTGAATGGACAAAATTATAGGAAGCAAGGAGGCTGACATTGGCAATGGGGCTAATGAGGCCCATGATTCCTGGAGAGGGTAGATTTCAACTAATCCTTAAAGAATGAGTATTCAAGGATATTAGGGAGAAGGAGAGAGGCAGCATAGGCAGAGGGAATGGCACAAGAAAGAAGTCCGGGGGTGAGAGGGCCCATATTTGCTTAGGACCTCAATAGATCAGTTTGGGCAGAGTGGAGAACTTTATGGGGAAGTTTTTTTCTTTTTTTCTTCTTCTTTTTTTTTTCCACCCCCTGGATGATCTCATTCAATCTTTCACATTTAAATAATGTCTATATTCTGATGATCCCTGAATTTATAACTCCAGCACAGACCTTTCTTCTGAACTCATGATGGAGCTCTTGGTTTTTGTCCTCCTGACTTGTCCCTGTCCTCCCACCTCCCATGTCTTTCCCCTCTTCTAAATAGCATCATGATTCACCCAGGTGATCAAGCCCAAGCCCTGGGGATCATGCTTGACTTCTTTCCCTTACTCCCACACCTCTGATCCCTCAACAAGTGACGTCAGCTCTCCCACAAGAGATCTCAAATCTGCCCATGTTTCTCTCACTCCTACTGCTACCGCCTTGGTTTTAGGCACCAGCCTCTCCTGCATGTTATTCTGCACTAGCCTCTGATTTCAATCCTTCCCATCTTAGCTCCCTGAAATCCATTTTCTAACCTGTAGTCAAAATATTCTCTTCGAAGGCCAGGAGCGGTGGCTCATGCCTGTAATCCTAGCACTCTGGGAGGCCGAGGTGGGTGGATCATTTGAGCTCAGGATTTCGAGACCAGCCTGAGCAAGAGCAAGACCCCATCTCTCTACTAAAAATAGAAAGAAATTATCTGGACAACTAAAAATATATGTAGAAAAAATTAGCCGGGCATGGTGGCGCATGCCTGTAG